>KV428302.1:0-25533 GCA_001632355.1 Sistotremastrum suecicum HHB10207 ss-3
TAGGGCTCCTAACGGTTCGGATCGAATCGGTTCGGTTAGGAAAACCGGCGGAAACCGACTGCCAAATGACAGATCCGAACCGCTCGGTTTGAAACCGCGAATATTCGCGGTTAACTGCGGTTTGCAGGCACACAACGAGATAAAGCTATAAGATAGCATGTATTCAGCTAGCGAACGTCGTTATAATGACCTTAATAATGTCTCTCCTTCATCCCTCACTCTCTAAAGCCTCGTCTGCTTCAATATCTAGATGTGGCGAAGTCTGACTAAGCAAAAGTGACCGTCCGTCGGCGACTTGGAAGGGAGATGAGTTTGACGAGTGTCGAGGTCTTGCTGGGAGCTGACAAAAACCGTCAAGGGCCAAAGCAATTGTCTAATGAGATGGCAGTATGCCGAAAATTGCGAGATCTTCACGAATAGGCAGCTTGAGAAGTCGTTCGACATGCATCTGATGCAGCAGCTTCAGCGTGCGGAAATGGGGCATCGGCGGAGGGATCAGAGACAATTGATACTCTTGGAGATAGTGCCTAGATGTTGAGACATTGAGGGCACCAGTGTCGTCCTGCATAGGTCTGCCGGAAGCAGGGCGAGGGAAGTGGATGACGTGAACGTGTGGTCAAGAAGTCGAGGGCAACGATTCATGGATAGTAGCACATGGGTGTTCGGACACTACAGTGTCGTCTGGGTTGCTATATGTAGCCTGATTTGAGACGTCCGTTTTCTGATGAGTAGGTGATCATAGCAAAGAGCATAGGATGATACGCACCAGCGACCTAACCGATCCACGATTTCTCGACGCCCTAATTTGTTCCGGATCCTCAGCATGTTATGACGCCAGCGATTGAAAAGAGAATTCGTTCTTGCGTCCGTGATCGATGATCTGGATGCACGTCATGACATGAATGGTACAGCCCTCAAATCAAGCAAAAACACTCACGGAGACCGTCGGTTTACTTGTTCTCATGCAGCCTGTTGAGTATCAGAGAGAGGAGAGAGGAGATGTGTAGCAGGACGAGCCATAAAGGCGTGTAGATGGGTCATCGAGCAAGCTCAAACGACACAGAAGACGTGCTGGCGGTGGTGTCCAGCGAACCGCGAATAGCCGCGGTTACCGCGGTTTCAAACCGCCGGCTCAGAAAACGCCTCTCCGCTCGAACCTAACCGGCATTCGAACCGACAAAACCGTCGGTTCGGTTCGGCTAGCCGAACCGTTAGGAGCTCTATTCGGTGCATTTGGAACGATTTGGAACAAAGATGTGTCCGCGGAACTGCTGATCCACAACGAAGCAGAAGGGGACGAATGGGAACTTTGCTGACCAAATGCTATAGAAAAACGCTCGAGCCCCAGCCTTTCCTTGCAATAAATCTGTAATTTCGAAGTACTCGCAGGAGATGCTACAAGACATTGTTTTCCAACTCCGCCATCACAACCATGACACTGGAAATATTTCTTCTTCTTCAAACTTGCTCGGTATAAGCCTATAAGAGAATGTGATCCGGGCATATCTGGCAACAACCTCATCTTTGCTATGCCTAGGCCCGAAGACCGGCTCAATATGCGACTTTGGGATATAAGTACACCCCAAGATCCCGAATCGAGCAGTCTCGTTCTGCTATTACAGCCTATTATAATAATCAGGAGGCGATCATCAGCATGGTGCGATTGCAAGCTAGTCAACGTGCTCTTGTATTGACCCTCCATCTTCTCCGGAATATTTAGATTGTCCACAGCCTGAGGGCGAAGGGCGAAGGGCTCAATCCAGACGGAAGCAAGACGATAATGAAACCATCACAACGTGGACGCAACACGCTCAATCCCGTCAAGTTGCTATATTCAGACGAAGGTCACTGAAGGCTTACCATCGCGAGTATGCCATCCACGACCCTATCAGGATCCAACTACGGCACCAACAATCTTGGTGACTACAATACGAGGAATGCCAACTGGGATTCACACGATGTGAACGTCCAGTATGCGAATCAGATGTTTCTTTATCGCGATGGATCGAGTCCTAACGCTAGGACATTCGCAATCAATCATGCGTCCATCCACTTCGAGCAGTGCCGTCATAGAGCCGGCGGTGATGGAGCTCAGAGCCAGGCCTCGCAAGTGTATCATAGTAAGCCCGTGTGTGGTTCTAGTAACGAGATTCACTATAACTTCCATTGTTTCATTTAGATCATAAAGACAGCGGGAATAATAATGATGGAGTCGGATATAAATATCCTCCCTCGACTGTTTACATTCAGTCTTCGCCGCCGACTCCCTCACATGAACCCTCCAAGGGCAAATCACATCCTCAGTACAACCAGAACCCAAACATATACATAATGCCACACACTTCCGCCTCCCCCCCTGCAGCTCAACGCCCCGCAGGTGAATGCTTCCATTTAAAATCACGATTACGTCTTCTTATCCTATTCAGAAGCACCCACTTACTATCAATCTGGCGATATCCGCTGCTGGTACGAAGGGGACCGTATGATCTACCAAAAAGTTAAAGATCCTACTTCCTCTACTCCTGCCGTGGGCTACCAAAGTAACGCCACCCTAGTCTACTATCAGTCCCCTAAGCAAGGAACCTATTCGCCCTCCGCAGAGCCTCTATCCTCCGCCTATCGCATGGGTACGTCTGAGGAAGCCACAGGCTGGTTCGGTCTACCACCGTCACGGGGAGGAGGGAACGAAGCAAAACCTGGTGTACTGCCGTCAGGTTATTTTGCTCGGAGTAATGAGGGTACTCAGTTTATCTTTCGTCAGAACTCCTGATCCGGTAGGAACAGGAATCATGTAGGTCGAATACGATTGCATTCATTCCCAAAATATTGTGATCGATGGGTCTGAATATTATTTTCAAGACGCGGTACAGATAAGCCATGCAGACTCGAACATTATATCGACCAGACCGCGTCCTGCTACCATTTATATTCGGCCGCAGACTCCGGGTGTCAGTTCCAAGATTGGTCTGTTGAGATGCGAGCTCAGCGCGTCGTCCGGAAGCTGTGCGCTGTGTCACTGGTCCGTACAGGCAGCCTCGTTTCCAATCTCGTGCCAATAGAAAAGACTATCTGGATGGCCGCACCTCGTTTTTGCAAACCACTCAAACCTCTGAACGACGCGAGGGCCCAAAAGCGCGATGCCTTCGACTGCGCCAGTGACATCCGATGCCCTGCAGAGCACCAGAAATTTTGGCTCTCGAAATCGTACGACCAACGTTCAAGATTCACACAATATGGATCGATCGAAGCATGTCCATGTCAATCTTTCATTGTCTCAAGAGACATGGACAGCTCGGATTGGTCTAGTGAACGTGACCGTCATACAAGTCGAACACGCCACGATCACGATCAACGGCAGGTGCTCTCATGGAAACTGCGCGGAATGTCGGCAGGGAGCTCGAATCGAGGTCCAAAGAGGTGTGTTGATTCTACAATGACTTGATTAAAATCCAACTCTGATCATCAATCATTGTCTGGCTTGTTTCTTGCATACTCTCTCCCTTTTGCCTTCCGATGTTGTCTTTGCACTGTCAATCCGTATCGCGCGAAGAAGGGAATGAAAGTGGATCCAGTCAAGAAGGGTCTGACGATACCAGTGTCCTTAGGAGTGACTACATGGACTTCGCCACCTCAATGGCGGAGAGCCTGATCTTCTCAGAAGACGTGACCCTAGGAAACGGGATAAATCACTTTCAATCTCCTGCGCCGGTGTCCCAGTCAGCATCAGATGCATTCCGCCCTAGCGATGCGTTAGCTTCCCGCCATCCGAACCCTCATCAAAGCAGTTATGGATGCTTCGCGCTCATGAACACGTGCAGCCAAGGAGAAAGAAATCAAACCGATGCATACACCTCTTCAAGCGTCCGCCAATCATCACAATTGAATACATCTGGTCGCGGAAATTTCTTGATGCCCACAACGGAGAAGCGGCTCACAGTCAGCGGTAAGAATCCTGAAGCTTCACAACGCACCACATCGGCATTCTTACTCATCGAGTAATCCAGAATGTATCTATCGCTCGCCTGCCTTCTCAGCAAACAACCAATCAACTTACTACGATATGACCATCAGCGGGAGATTCTACGTACAAATTGAGCTCGAGATTGTTCATCTCTTTCGGGAGCTCGGGAGGCCATTTCCAACGCGTAGAATACCCCGTCGGTTGCTGCTCGGACTGGCTCAATGGTGTATGAGAGTACAAGAGTAATTTTGCTCCCCTGACGACGTTTCGCTCGCTCTGACTCGAAGTCCAGAGAACGATTACAGCAAGTGCACTCTGAACTTGAATTATTGAAGGAACGACTTTCAGCGTTTACTCAATCGTCAAGCCGATTACAGTGTACATGTGACTTTCAACTTCCATGTAACTTTCAACTTCTCAAACCGAGTTCGAGCGTTTTCGGGTTGTTTTCTGCAAAATCCGGGTTCAATTTCAGGAAGTGTATCGGCTTGTAACGAATGAACAGGCTTCTGGAATTGACGTTGGGGAGGAAGTGAAACTGAAACATATAGAGCCTGTATCGCACGATGCCATTCAACACGAATATATAGAGTATAATATTACACACTTATCTGAGTTATCTCTACCTTTTGCGATCGCACCTCCAGTAGTAGTTGGTGAATGATGACATAAGGAAGTCATAAGTCCATCCATCAATGCATCATTGTCAAAAACTATTTCCCCGAAAGCCCTAAATTCAGGTAATGAATCTCCTCGTCGTTGGCTGTCTTTACTTTCCGATGCCTAAGCAAGGATCACGATCACAGCCCCACAAATAAAGTCAAATCAGTGGCAGTGCCCCGCGCCCATAATGGAATAGCCTCCGCCAACATCAACTTCATCTTGCCAACCACCACCATCTCCATCAAGAACTACACACCAGACGAAGTATAAATACGGAAGGAAGCAAAGAAAATAAGAAAAGAGATAGAATGCCGCTGACACCAAATTCATCCCTCGAGCTCCTTTTCCCGCCTTCCCTCATCCCTTCTTCAATTCAAGCTAAGCTAGGCTCAGACCTCCACGTACGCCCCCCTCCTTCCAAATCTATCTTGACCATGCTAACGAAATAATGTTGGCTAGATTCGCCCGCTCGCGTCGACAGATTATAAACGCGGTCATCTCGAGGTTCTTCGCGTCCTCACACAAGCACCAGATGTCTCCGCAGACTCATACACGTCGACATTCAAACATCTCGCCTCCATAAACGCTCCCCCTTCCTCCTCTTCCTCTCCTTCCTCTCCCACATCGTCCAGGTCATCTACACCTCCCTTCCACCCCGCAACGTACTACACCATAGTAATCCTCACCCTCTCCGACGAAATCATCGCCGTCGGTTCATTATTCATCGAGCGTAAATTCCTGAGATCTCTAGGCCTTGTGGGACATATTGAGGATATAGCTGTGAGTGAGAAGGTGCAGGGGAGGAAATTGGGTTTGAGGATTATTGAGGCGTTGACGGGGATTAGTGAGAGTGTGGGGTGTTATAAGACTATTTTGAATTGTAGTGATAAGAATATCCGTGAGTCTCTTTTTTGCTATTTTCCCTTCTTGGTTTAGGGTCGTGGATGCGGTGAGCTGATTCCTTCAATAGCGTTTTATGAGAAATGCGGATATGAGAAGAAAGAAAATGAAATGGTCAGTATCCACTCCTGACTCACTACCTCTCTTCTGACATTATGCTACCCATATCAGGCAAAATACGCACCTGAGCGTCCCGCACCCGCTCGTCTTTGAATTTACTGTTATTCTCTCGTGTCTCAGCCGTTCGCACGTTGACGTCCAAGTCGAGGCTGAGGACAAGGCATGGCTCTAGTCTGGATGTCAAGATTGGTACCGGGATGGTATTGCAATTTTGATGCTTGGTGCACGGACATGGATGGTCGTTTTATTGATATTGTACACTAGTTCTTTCATGTAATATACTTTCCATGATTTGATTTTCTTTAGACCTTCTGTCGTTCGCGAGCCACGCGTTTCGCTTGGAAACGGAGGGGCCTAGTGGATTCGAAATGATCACATAGGCAGGACGAGAGAAGTTGATCAAGGGTGGATGTCGTATGAATACAATGATTATACAAAGATACAGAGAATACCAAAGCTGGTCCCAATATCTGAGTTCCAGACTCAGACTATCGTTCACCCCAGTACAAAGGACAAAAGTACAAAGACATGGTTCGAACCAGACTCCGGAGTCCGAACCTACGAGGAGGGTCGGTGTCAAAGACGTTCCGTCACGCGAGTGGCATGAGCGGAAGGAGCGAAGCGGGATCATCGTATCCGAGGATGTTTCACGAGTTCTTTGTACAAGTCTGGAGGAAGATCGCGGACTAGTGTTACTGCTATTGCAATGATAGGTTGGGCATCAAGAGGAGGGAACGTGCGGAGGATTTTCATTGGGCTAAAATAATATCATTAGCATTTTAGTAGCAGGTTCATCAGGGAGGATGAGATTCACGAGGAAGAAGCCATGATTTCGTCCCGGATGAGTAGGAGCTGAGCGATGACGCAGAGGATGTTGAGATGGACGCCGAAGGCGAGGAGGAAGTCCCATAAGCGGAGGACTTGATCGAGGGGCGGGGTACACGCGCATAGTGTCAGGACCGCTACGGAATATCAATATCAGATGAGGGGTATGGGGAGGGAGGGAGGACGGACATGGGAAAGCGTATATCTCTGCCGAGAGATTTTTTGAACGCAGGTGGGCAAAGAGTTCAGGGTCGAGAAGCTTCAACGATCGATCCAGGAGCTACATTTCCTCAGGACGGTCATTATCGTCAAATGGAGGGGGGACGGACCTTGAGACCACGATGGACACCTTCCAGCGTAGGCTGTACATAAAGCGGACACTCCACCTCAATAAACTTACAAAACGCAAAGAAAGCCTCCAACTCCGTCGGCATAATATATAGAAAAGGCGCCGCAAGCACATTCATCCCCTGCACATACGTAAAAGGCAACGACGAACTCGAAGCCGACGAATCTGGTGATCGAGGACTCATATTGAACGGACTTCTTCTGGGGGAATTAGGTGGGGATCGAGGGAATGGTGATAGTGGTGAGGAAGGGGAGTGAGGGGATGAAGAGTGACGCCAGACGAAAGCGTCGAGGAGGCGCACGAGCATGTCTTCTCGGACGCGGGACTTGAATGCGAGATCTGTTGCGAGAGTGCGGAATGTGTCGTTGCGGATTTTATCGCGGACTTCACATGGACCTCTTGAGACCCAGTGTAAATAGCTTTCCGTGTTCACATCGTTGACTTGTAGCAGGATCTTCCATATCCGCGGTCTCAGTGTTGAATCCTGCCCTCATCGTTTTAACTATCAGGATTTGGAGGAGGAGGGGCGACTCACGACTTCGAATGGGATACCGTCGATGAGGATGAGACTCGCGAGTTTCTTGACGTTTTCTTCGACGTCGCGTGTGAGACGGGATGCAGCGCGCGAGATTGTGGATGTTGAAGCTGATTTGAGCAGTTTGTTGAATGCATGGGCTGTTTTCGTGTTGGATGGGCCACTGGCTGACGGTGCCATCGAGATTTGTTGAGGAAAGGGCGCGTTGTCGGAGTTTGGCTCGGCGCTTGTTCTTCCCGTCTGCTTGCGTCTGCTACTGCTGCATTGTTGGTAATTAATTGAGCATGGCTTGTTGGTTAATCTGCTGCTGTATTTTTTTCTATGAATGATTCGACGATATCGTCAGCTCCAAGAAGACATGTATCTGCTACCCCCTATCGTCCCCATCACGTGCACCAAGGATACCTTTCCCTAATCAGAAAGGTGCTCAAGCTGTCCAGCGAATTGGGCCGCACTCAGCCTTGCAACTGTCGACAAAGATATGTGACGCTAGCGCCCACTGACAGTAGTATTGTCATTGAAATCGTTACGACTCGGAATTAACAGGGTCAAGGGATTTAAAAGGTCACGGTCATGACACGAGGACAACGTGTTCAGGTCGACGCAAGGTCAACGTTCGACCTCAACCCTCCAATCTTACCTCTCTGCGACAATGGGATCTACGTCTCTCACAGGTCCCAATTACGGCGCCAATGCCTTTGGCAACAACAACACTTTAAGTCTAGTGTCTGATTCTCATGATCGAAACCATTCGCAACGCCAGTCCATTATTCATAATGAGGGCGGAACAGTGCAGTCTGGTCAAGGAGTTATGCTCGCCCAGTCGTACTACTCGTTTCATTTTCAAGAGTTCCAGGTTCCCTTACGCAACCAGAACGCACAAGGTAGAAATTCTCTAGTTTTATACTTCATTGCCCATATTGACTTCTTCTCATTCTCCCCCTCTTCCTGTCGGCAAAATTTAATCAGGAAAGAATAAGGAAGTGGAACGGCCTGGGAACATCCCTGGAAATCCAAACCTTCTTACAGGCAACCCTCGCAACACGGATGTTAGATCATCTGAGATACGAGAAACTCTGCTCAAGGCGAGTGCCACTCTGAATGAATTCGCTGCTAGTAAGTGCCCATCGTTACCAGAAAGGTTATATACTCAACTACTCTGTCAGTGTCTCCCAGCCGATTGTATTTTGATGCAACAGATCAAGACATGAAGACAGATCCGGCTCCCAGAGACGACGAGGACGTCTCATCGAAGAATTTCACTGGGCAATCACTCGCTCGCACTTCGACTCGAAGCGAAATGAATGAAGTGTGAGCTTTCTGGCATTTTGGGAAGTTGAGAATCGATTTTTGAATCCAATTCGTGTAGGGTGGCCTCAATCTCAAACGTTGCCTCAGGTCCCAATTCTCGAGCGACACCGGCTCGTCAATCCGTGTCTGAGGCGAAGAACACGGAGGTGGTACCGGAGAGCTCCTGCAACAATAGCTCGGCCCCAACTGAGTCGTCACAGCTCTCCGTGCCGCTAGCTTTAAGCAAGCTCATTGCCAGAGGCGAGACAGAAGAAGTTAACATCATATTAATCGGAGAGACCGGAGCAGGCAAGACCAGTCTTCTCAACCTTATCTGGAACATCCTCAGCGGCCATTCTCCATCGGACTATGAAAACGTCCACGATCACCCCACCGAACTCGGCTTAGCTGGCATCCAGAAACTAGCCGTCTCAGGTACTTTTTATAGATTCACCACCCGAAATGGTGCGATCCGAATTCTGGACACGCCCGGCTTTGTGGGCCCTGGTCATAATGGCCTGGCTAAAGACGAAGAAAATAAAGCCGCTATTATCAGAACTATCGAAGCTTATATGCCGGCTGTCAATGCCGTCCTCGTTCTCGCGAACGGCACACTTCCGACGCTAGGAATTACGAGCGACTATACTACCTCCCTTATTTCTTCCATCTTTCCTCGATCGCCAGCTTCGAACGTCGCTTTCATGTTCACCAATGTCTCGACGCCCTGGGCATGGAAGTTCGATAGCGGTTCTTTGCCCAAGGTGCTTATTGAGGCTCCACAATACTCTCTCGACAACCCCGTCGCTATGCAGAAGAGGCTGGTTCACCTTGAAAAAGAAGGAAAAACGTCTGCTAAGATTTTGGAACGTCTGACTGCATCTGTCACTACTCATCATAACGACGCGTTGGATACTCTCGTTGAATTCTTGAACTGGGCTGGCGATTGTGAGCCCCAGCTTATGGACAATATCCTTCCCCCCAAGTTTAAAGCTAAACCCATTGAGATGCGTCTCGGTGCGTTCGTGTCAGAAGTCTCAGACCGCGTAGACCTGCAGGAACGGGTCTATCGCTGGGTGAATCAGCGTGATGATGAGATGCCTGTGATGAATGATCTTCTTTTACCTGAGTACCCACTGTCCCTCGTCCAGGCACACTTGGAGAAGGTGGCAAAGGAAACAGACGAGTATTGGCAGTAAATACAGTAGATCGTAAAGCTCGATCCAGTTTGTGTTCGTTGTCAGATTTGCTCAACGTCAGACGAGTAGCAGCACCTCCCTACCCTCCCTATCATTCCGCTCCGTCCCTGGGCCTATCCCTACCCCTCCCGCTCCCACAACCTCCGATCCTAATACCGCCGAATCAACAAATCAACAAAATCAACGAACAAAGACAAAGACAAATGCAGGCTGGGATGATCTCATCATCTCTTCGACCTCGCTTTCCAGCCGATCACAAACTATAATCCGAGCCGAGCAATCGACCGAGCCGATATCGGAGTCGACAACTTCAAAGTTCAAATTGGGCTTCGTTTGTCTTTCCTTATTTGCTTGCTTAGTATTTGTGAGAAGATAGCAAGATGCAAGATGCACCTATCTCTCGGTTCGTATTTGTTGACTGTTCGTGAGTTTGGATGTCCACTTCTCCTTCGGGTCAATATTTTCGATAATATCTGTCAGTGACATGATCAGCCTGAGCAGTTCCGTGATCGGATACTACACTCTGCTTTCTGGACTATTCAACGGCAGCGATAATAATACCGGTATATTGCTGACGATCATCCGCTTCCTTCTCTGGGGTACTCGTCATCTAGGGACTCGCATGCGGCTATCAAACCCTGAATACTCAGTTTTCTATCGACCTCGATTTTGATCTCGATTTCGCTCCCTTCAAGCTCTATTTTCGCCATCACAGGAATCCGTACGAATCGGAGATGTCACTAAAGCGTTCTATCTTTCTATCTTGTTGTCAATGATCAACGAAGAATCAACCCTCATCGCGTTTACCTACGTCAAAGTTCAAAATCTCGTCAAAACCAATTCCAGGCCAAAGCTAAGATCCGACTCGCTCTCAGCCAAAGATCCTAGTGCTTGATTATAATATTGACACTTCACTCGACACTTGAAACATAGAACCTGTCGAAATAATGAGCCGCTCTTCCATCGTGTTATCGACAGCGGCATACAGTGCACAGCCACGACCACGACACCGGTGTACTAGTGTCCATGGAATCGAAACCTCGGGACACATTCTGAATCCACCGTGGTGCGATTCGGTGGAAGAATTGTGGTCGCAGCAACTCGGAAACTCAACCGCAGTCCGTTGTGCCGACCCTGTCATTGGTTCATCGTGAACGTTCAAGTTGTGAGGGGTCATAATTTCCAGGTTTGTCGATTATCTGGGTAGGTGAAGCATATATTCTAGTATTCTTGTACACGTTGGGAGCGAGGTCACACGACACTGAGCTATATCACCATTTTCGTACTGGAGGATGCTTCTGGGACCAATGGGATTTTGGGATGGGAGTGGAGCTCCTAACTGAGTCGATCGGGGGAGTAAGAGAAGACGTATTGTAAACACGCATACACTGGCCTGTACGCACGAGTATTTAGTATTGATATTTTCGTGACACTTGGAAGCACCGGGTGAGAACTCGAGAAGGAGTATCGATTGGTTATTTTCGTACTGGATGCCCGGCTGCGGGAGGACTGAGGTGGCATGGGCGATGCTAGTGAGACTTCTGTGTTTCTGAAACTTCTCGTAGCTGTCAGTCTGAAGCGTTTCGTCTCGTCTTCGATACCATACGACGAGTCGACGATAGGACTTGCCTGCGATTTACGACAACGGCAACGACGGCCAGTTCAAGGGTCTGCAAGTCAGTCTTGCTACTTACGACGATCGAACGCGAGTCTGCAACGATCGACGGTTTACGGTCGGTCCTGCACAGGTCGGGGTACCGGTGTATTTGGACCTGGCAACGTCACCTTCCCTCCCTACGCACCTGCCCCTAACCCGCAAGGCCCTGAACGCGACTACTAATGCGAATGCGGAGGCCCAGAGAATCCAAGCTACGATAGCACCCGAGGGTCCGAGATTCGGGATCCATGCCGTGATCGGGAGTGACAGTAGCAGCTACAGTAGAAGAGAGAACCTTAACACTGGCAGTAGAGAAGAGACCATGTGCACGCGTGGAGGGATCATGATCAATCCTGAATCCTATCTGTACAGCATAAGGAGATCTTACCGTAGAAATTCTAAGAGATGGGACACGGTACCCCTATTCGCGATCGTGATCGCACCGCCATGAGTCGCGGGCCACTCAGTCCAGTCTGTCAGGTTTCCAGCTTTCCTTACCTACCTATAAATTGAAAAATGGATGTAACAGATGATAGATCCTTACCATGTCGCTATGTCGAAATATTAGAATATTAGAGTCGGGTATGAAGGGTGTATGATTAATTTGGTGATTTTGCGGCACACAGCCTCGTCGCGCAACGGCGATCGCGCTGTAGTATCTCGGCGCTTGCCGGCGTTTCATCACCAAGCTCTCATGGACGCTCTTGCAACGACTCAAAGGGCTATGTGACGACGAGCTGTATCTTCCAACGCAACGTACCAGAGCTAGTGTCATGTCATCCATACTCATGATCACTGATCTCCATGATTCCTGCCGTCGAAGACCCAAGTCGTAGCTGCTGATGGATCTGATCCAAGCTGGGAATTCTGGGAATCCATCAAAGTGGCGGCGGTGACCCATCAGTTTCTTTCGTACCTTTTGGGATATGCGTGGCTGGATGGATATCTACATAATCGCATCAGCAACTCCACTCCAGCACCAATTCCGTAGCCATCCAATCCATCCATCTCCCATCCTGATTCCTGATCGCAATTACCCGCCGACGGTGCCGATAGACGAAATCGCACCAGACTGACACAACCTTACCAGACTAAGCAAATAGATCTAGAACCATGATTTCGGTACGCCATCCCATCTTCGCGCTAGTCACTATTTGTATCTGATCACTTCATTCTGCTCTGCGCTTAGACATCTACATCGACATCACCTTTCGTTTCACCGCTCTCATCATCTATCGCGCTCTCTCCTCAGACTCGTCCTGCGTCTCTTCCTGCGCCTTCGAGTCTATCATCAGCTTCTGCGTCCCTCGTGCAGAGACATTCGCTTGCTGGATCTATGCAGAGATTCAAGAGAGCTGTGTTTCCGCTTGCTATCTCGCACACACATTCTCATGGTCATCTGGAGGAGATCGAGGAACCTGATTTTGGAACGCCTTTAGATCGCTCGCTCGATGAGATCGACCCATCCATCCCCACCACAATCACCACAACTCCTCGACGGGTACGCGCCAGAGCAAATACTGCGACTGGAATCATTCGCGAGGATAAGGAGGAGGACTATGAGGAGTCGAAGAGAGACTTGATTTTACGCGATGATGCGATTGGGACGGAGAATATTGCATATGTGTTGAAGAGGGCTGAACTCCATCATATCAACACGCCGAAGAAGTTGCAGACGGGGTATATTTCAGTCTTATTGGAGTCTCGTCAGTTTTCGCTCCCGAAATGGGTGACGATGTGGGCTGTGTTGACGGCTAATACTTTGTCGTTGCATAAAAACGAGGTACGTCGCAACTCACGACTGTTTCTTGCATTGGATATTGATGTTCGGGTAGACATCGCCCTCGAAGGACTTGATATTCCTCAAGGATATCTCTCACGTGGAACGGTTTCATATCCGCCCATACTGTCTTCGTCTGACGGCCGGCGTCCGGGGGCGCATCACGCTTTCATTCGACAACGGTTCCGATTTGTTCAACTGGTGGGACGTCCTACACGACAACTCCTCCCATTCAAAGATCAGCCGTCCGACCAACTTCCAACATGTCATAAAAGTGCATCACGATCCTGACACTGGGCGTCTAGAGGTACGCGGCTGTAGTCGGCGTTTATGAAACCCTGCTGACATTGTTTGATGATCGGCGTAGGGTCTGCCCGACGAATGGGCTGCGGTGCTCGAATTTGATGAGAAGGGCCAACGACAACGGGCGAGGTCGTTTTCAAATCCGGAGGTTATTGACATTTCGCGGAGGAATGTGTCGAGGACGCCGTTGGGTCCGAGGCCGATGCGAAGACCTTCTGTTGACTCTTCTGGGTCGACTACGCGCCATGCTCATGCGCATATGAGGTCGGATGGGAGCTCGGCCAGGAAGATTAGTGGAGATCGGGTTTCGCTGTTCAGTCAGACTGGGCGCAGACCGTATTTGGAGAGGGAGCTTTACAAGCCTAGGAGTTCGCCCCCTCCTCCGCCCTCGGAGATGGATAGTCAGTTCTGTCCCAGCATTGTTCGATTCAGGAGTACGTCGTTCCATTCTTGCATTCACACGATATGCTAACCGGTGCCTCGTGGTAGATTCGCCCTATTCGTATGATGATCAGGATCCCAGAAATTATACCGACCGCGTCAGGGAACGGACGTCTTCGCCGTTGTATCAGACGGAGCTATTCGACGTCTGGCACGCAGATTTAGGCAATCGACATGTTAGTCCTGAGTCCTCCTTCGCGGGCCCTCAATCTCACCTCTCTCATCGACAGGTATCCATCAAAGCGTTCCGAAGCGATCACTTGGATCCTAAGCAAGTTCTCAAAGTAAAAACAGTGCGTCACTTTTACTCCCTGGTGCCTGGTGATGCAGTGCTGATGAGATGATTTGGGTTAGCGTCTTGAGCATGAATTGAAGATTCTGCATCAGCTGAGCTTCAAGAACTGTGTGAAGACGTATGGTGTCACTACCGACCTCGGGGAAATTCCCGCGCTGGTGACTCCCCGACAGGCGAATGGTAACGTCGTAGCGTATCTACGGCGACTAGGCCCTTCGTGTCCCGTTTCCCGCAAGATCAGAATCGTACGTGCCTTTCAATATGTGATTGATTTAATTCTAACAGTCGTGTCATGATTAGTTATGCGAAGTAGCTGCCGGGCTCAATTTCCGTGAGTCTCTTCTCTACGACGTTATTGTACGGTCATTGATAGTCTTTGCAGTGCATTCCTATGCCACCCCTGTGATTCATGGGAATCTGACGGGAGTACGTAATTAATCACCGTCCTTTTCTGATCGTTGCATACTTATGCTCGCGTGCCTTTTTCTAGTCGACTATTTTGATCAATCAAGATGGAGAAGCGACGTTATCCGATTTCGGGCTTCCTAGTCTGATCGATGCTGCTCCGAGTCTTTATGTGCAGAAGAACTTCAGATGGCTTGCTCCTGAGATTCTTCAGTCTGAGAAGGTCTTCTCAGAGGTGATGTCCGAAGCTACGGACGCATATTCTTTTGGAAGTGTCATGCTCGAGGTACGTTCCTTCTCCGATTCGGCGGTGGTCGTTATCTTATACTGTCTACTAGATTTTGACCGGGTTCAAACCCTATTCGAATATGGAGGATGACATTGAATGTCTTCGAGCTATTCTGCAAGGTGTCAAACCTCGACGTCCAGTAATCGCAGAGGTCAATCCCCCAGTGTGGGACTTTATGGAACGTTGCTGGGGCGAACAACAGTGTTACAGACCATCCATGGCTCTCGGCCTTTTGCGCATGGAAGAGTTCCTCGAAGATGCGGAGTATTGGGAGAAGTCCCAGTCAACTTCGCCCGCATCTCTTACATCTCTTACGCGATCGAAATGAGGGACGAACGCTCCCCGTTCCCCGTTCCCCGTCACCGATGACGAATTTTACGAATCATAATCATGGATCACGAAGCTGAAGGTCTGATGCAAAACGTGTATTTTTACTTGGTTAAGTTAGAGGGTGTGTGTGTCTGTTTGAGAGCTGTCGTTTTGACTACGAACTCTTTCTTGCTCCCGGTGTACACTTTATATATACTTATTTTCGCTTTCGTGTAACCTTGTTTATTCCTTACTCTTCTTTATCACTCTCTTTTCTTTTCATGATCATCTACTTGCGAGTCCGGAAATCACGGCGCTGTGCATGTGTTTTCCATCGTGATATAATCACCGAGGTCCATGCTCGTGTTCGTACCGCCTCCGTGCACCCTCTTTGATGGGATATGATCTGCATAGGAATCTTGAAAATAGCCCTTGGCGCACATGGTTGATCTCCCTACAAAATTTGCCGAGAAATCTCAAATCTTAAAGATCTGGTCCGAAGTGCTTTAGGTTCAAAATTTCAAACCCCGACCATCCGCGTAGCGTGCCGGAGCTTAGAGCGGGGCTTGAAATTTATTATGAGCCTAGAAGTGCTTAGCCTAAAGTGGAAGGGTAAGTTCCGCCTTCCGAGACATCGGAGACTCCGCTTTGGGAATGTGACTGTGAGTCGGCGTGACGGAATTCGGAAGCCTAGAAGGAGTCGTTGGACTGGTCTTAAGCTCAACTGTCTCGGTCCATCGCAAATATCTGGCTTGACTTATAATTGAAGCTACAAAGACACACCATATCACGATCAGCGATTTCCCCCTCCGCATATTTTTCACGTTCAACAGCGCGTTTTCCGTCTTGGAACGTTCGAGTGAAACATGCGGTTCGTTGCGCCTCGAAGCAGCTCACCGTCTCCAGAGCGTGGATCGAAGGTCTACAAGCCCAAGTGCGTATTCTGAAATACAAATCAATCCTCTGAAAACTAATTATCTTCATAGTCCCCAAGGCCGAATGATATTTGGACTTCGAGACGCAGACCTTACCTTTGACGAGGACGACTCATCAGACGAAGACGTTCGTCCTCCGAAACGCCGTCCTCCTCGGCCTTGGCATGCGGATGAAGTCAGTGATGATGAATATGACGAGATTGCGATTGTAGAGCCTTTGACCTACGTTCCGTATGTTGTCATATTTCTCTTCGCAAACTTGAACTAAAATACTTATTTATATATTTCAGAAATCCCCATGGGCTTCCTCGAACCGCTGCTGAACAGCGTGAAATCGACGACGCGCTTGTCTCCATCCGACTACGATGTGATTATGTTGATCCCGTACAAGAATGGCAGAAGAATGCTCAGAAAGAGGCGCTGGTACGTCATTTTCTTTCATTAGGCCATACATCGGTCATTTACGTTGTAATCATATAGAATGATGCTTCCATCAAGCACAAAGAGAACTTGACTCGACTGCACGACATCCAGCTGAGAGCTGCGCAAGAAAATGTGCGTAGGGTGGCTGAAGTTCAACGAAGACAGCTCGAGGAAGTTCGTAACATCTTGGAGAACATGAAGCTTTCGCGACAGAAAGAGGAGGAGAAGTGCAGAAGAGAATACGAGGAGCGAGATCGAGCACTCTGGTCCAAAGTTGACAAGGTCATCAAGGACGAAGAACAGAAGATCGCGATGCAGAAAGCCGAGGAGGAACGGCAGAGGAAAGAGGAAGAAGAACGGCGGGCACGCGAAGAAAAACGGAAGAAGGAAGAGGAAGAGAAACGGCTCGCCGCTGAACGGGAAAGGCAACTTCAGGAGCAGCTTGCTAAAGCCAAGAAGGAGAAGGAGGAAGCGGAAGAAAAGGAGAGACTGGAAGCTGAAAAGAAGATCAAGGTGGCAGAACAAGAATCCGCAGAAATCCGTTCACAGGTCGGCCTGTCATCAGCTGAGGACGAATGGAACGAGGGTCGGCAGATGCTTCAGCGTCTGAAAACTGAAGTTCATCCAGCAATCAAAGCTGACCGTGCACTAAAGACCCTTCGAAATCAACTGCGGCGACAAATCACTCCAAAGGTTGGACAACTCACTGCCGATGCTCACCAGATCGACCGTGTCGTAAGTGCTTTCCGTTATACAATCATTAAGTATATCATCTGATCACATTGAACAGACCCACGAACTCCAATCTATCCTCCTTCCGAACCCCCCACATCCCCCCGTCCTCTACACTGCTCTCCTATCCGCCCTTGCTAAAGCTTTTCTACTGCAAGCTGAGACCGAAGTCACAGCCAAGGACGATACTGCTCTTCCAATCGCCCGCGTGATGGTCTCACTCCTCATTTCCTTGCCCAACTTCGGTGACGTGCTCTTTGCGAGACTCGTCCAACGCATCGGGATCTGGGCCGTCCCATTCGGCGCTAAGCCTAGTCCCACAGCAACCAAAGAGGAGAAAGACGCCATCATGGGTGTCCGCAGAGAAGACACTGATAATGAGAAGCGACTACGTCGAATCCGCGGTGTCATGACCGTTTTCTTCTGCATCATGCACACCCCACATCCTCAGTCATTACCCGAGAAATACAGGCTTGGAAGGTTTTGGACCTATATTGCGCGCCTAGCCAGCAGTCGCGATCTCGCAACTACGAGCGTTGCAGTGGAGATCATAAGAGGTATGTCCAAGTGTTCTGCTGGCAATCGAGACTGACTTATTCTTTGTCGTTTTCTAGTTGCCCTGATGGTTGCTGGAACTCAAGCTCTGCGTGTCTGGGGACGACAATGGGTCAAGATGCTTCAACTTATCGACAAGGGCATAGATGAAAACAGTGGCCCTACACGAAGTCTTATCGGCGGTGAAGGTATCGAGGGCACCGCGGGACGCGTCCGAGTTAAATTGGAGATTCAGAAAGCGCTGCACTGAAGCTGCTTATGTTTTAGATCCGGCTTGATATTGGCATCCATTTTGACATATTTATTTGGATATTCGTATTCTGTCTTGTGCCTTGTATCCATTAATAGCACGACCCATAAAGTCATCATCATCATCTGCCCGATCCAAATATAACCTGTATTTTTAATTTTAGGGCCAGTGCCTTGCCTTATCCAGCATCATCATGGATCGACAGTGCGAGACAGTTGTGAAACTCCGAAGTAATAAGCGCTCCGATCTCCGATCGACTGAGTCAAGCTTCTTCACCAGGGGCAATTCTGCGAAATCTTTTGCGACCCCTTTCCTCATCGTCATGAGTTTATCTCGTACTGCGAGCCTTGTGGAACGAAAACGGCTTATGAGGGCATTAATTAAGACAAGACTAAGCGCTATTCCTCTAGCCGTATTGGAAGAACAGTGTGAGCTGGGATAGTTGACTCGAATGCTCTGGCTACAAACGTTCGGTATCTCTGGGCAGCTCGCCACATTGCATCCCATCTCCTGGAGTCGAAATGCTTCAAGGAAAGCAAATCCATCAGCTGCTTTCTCAGTATGGCTGGTGAAGTGAACAGCTGGGGTATTGGATTGGCAATCTTGGAAGCTGGTCCGAATTCCTTCTGTTTCTCGAAAGCCGAGCGATAACCTAAGCTCTACTTCAGGAAAGCAACTCTTTGTTCCCAAGATCATCAAAGGAAAAAATTCTCATATCGAAATGCTGAGGGTATACGATAAGGAAGATCTGGAAACTTTACCTGCGGGAGTTTGGGGAATTCGTGAACCGGACCTCACCTGGCGCAATGGACGACGTGCCTCTGGTATGTACCTCGGGTCTTGATCGTTCTCGGGATCTCAGTCAATCTCTACGAATGATTAGCGTTCGACGAAAGCAGCAGCCTTGACCTTGTCTTGCTTCCTGGTGCGTATTCTATATCGGAAGGAGTGCGGGTCGCTTATCTTATCTATAGGGATTGCTTTCGACAGATCCATGTCAAGAATAGGCTACGGGAAAGGCTACTATGACCGATTCCTGACGACGTACCACAACCAGCCTCATAGAGCGAAGGATATACGTCCTCAGCTAGGTCTCGCCTTGCTCCTGCTTACCCTGCTTCTGTACTGACCCAGGGTTTAGTCGCTCTTGGATTTGACGAGCAAGTCGTGGACGCTGGTGAAATCCCGACTGAAGATCATGATTGGAAGTTAGACGGGATAGTCACGTCTCAAGGATTCACATGGCCATCGCCCGACACTGCAAATACCAGATAACTCATTGCCACTTCTATCAATTCCTTGATCTATTGAGTATGGAAATCGCGGATAGGTCAAGGACCCAGGGCCTCAAATTGTTCTTATCAGACCTCGGCGTGCCTTTGTTACGGCCCATAATCCTGTGCTTCATCTATGTGTAAGCTCTCACCAACCACACTGTTGGACCAGCAATATGCAGCGTGAACAAGTACATCCGCAGTCACTTCTCGAATTCCATGTTTCTTCGCGCCCTTCAAGCTATCTATCGGGTTCGCAAAATATTACATGCTTTATGGACTAAAGGTTTTGTGGTTTGGGGGTATTGATGATGAGAACCGCAAAGAGGATGTATTATGTGCGATAAATATACAACTTACGACCGAAATTTGATGCCAGAATATACTGGCAGTGCAGTTCATACAAGTATCCATGAGGCCGAAGTCCGCGGATTCTAGGCTAAGAAGACACGGCGAACATCGCGATGACTGAACCTCGACTGTGGCCGTCTCATATTTCAATGAACCTCTCAGCATTGCACCGTCAATTGTCTCCTCTCTACGATCATCGATCGCCGCTCGACACGTGAAATGACAACCAAAGCTAGTGAAGCCAACAGCTTCCGAACTCAACTTGAATTGCAGCGATCCCCAGGGACCGATACCCCTCTCAGTGATCGCACGCTACCTGGCCATATTGAACTCGTAATTGGATCACCTGATGCTAAAGATAAGGAGGTAACCTTGGGCCCGTCAGAGAATCCTCACAAATTCTCGACCGTCAAGAAATGGATCATCCTTGGAGTAATCTGTACTGCAGCAACTTGTGCCGCATGCGACACGACCGTCGTATGTACCTCTTACGAAGATTGATTTGCCTCGTTAAATCGTGTACAATTAGGCTGGATTCACGGAGACAGGACTGCAAGCGTCATTTGGCGTATCGCATCAAGTTGCTATCCTATCCATTTCGATGTCCATCTTCGGTCTAGGTGTTGGACCTCTACTACTCGGACCACTGAGCGAGTTCTTCGGGCGATCAAACATATATGTCATCTCCTATGTCATCTTGTTTGCTTTGTCGTGGGGCGTTCCATTCTCTCCAAACATTGGCAAGTGTCCCGTCATGTCCTTTTCTCAGAAGATTAATTATCAAATTATTCCAGTTACTCATCTTGTCATGCGTTTTCTCTGTGGATTTGCCGGGAGTGCATTTATGAGTGTGGCAGGTGGTAGTGTGAGCGATCTCTTTGAGGACCATGAGATTTCTCTGTGAGTTTGGTCCCTGTAAATCTCCACGGAGGTACTGACTGAGATGACGAGTCCCATGGCAGTATACACCTTGAGCCCATTTCTAGGTTCATACATTGTCATTCTGATGCTCTATCATTCCTAACTATTCTTAGGTCCCGCGTTGGGTCCCGTAATGTCTGGGTACATGCAGGAAGCCAATAGTTTGAACAGGATATACTGACTCAAATCCGGTCTAGGTTTATTAATCAGGTCAGTCGTTTTGTCTGTGCGGGGCCCATGCATATTCCTGACTCGCGTGTCTAGCATCTCGATTGGCGATGGACATATTTCGTCCTCCTGATCTGGAAGTTTGTTGAGATCATTGCCCTTGTCTTGGTATATCTTAAGCAATATTTCTGTGCCACCAGACACTGAGAAGTTTTGCAGTTAGTGCCCGAAACGTACGAGCCGGTGTTATGTCTTCGAAAAGCGGCACGTCTCCGAAAGGTGACTGGTGACCTGGGTTATTATGCACCTCTGGAAACTCGCCATGAGAGCATCAAAGAGGCCGTCTTCGTGAGCTGTTATCGACCCTTCCGTAAGTTCTTCCAGATACACGAGTGATGCGCTAAGGACTTAACGAAGCCAGAGATTCTACTACTGGAACCGATGGCTCTTTGCCTTGACCTTTGGTATGCAGACTGTATCATGACTTGAACGTACCCCTCACACGTTGTACTTAGGAGTGCATTTATCCTTGGCATCCTTTACCTCGCTTTCCAAGCCTTCCCGATTATTTTCGAAGACATCCACGGTTTTAATATTCAAGAAACTGGTCTAGCCTTCTTAGGCATAGGGATCGGAATGGTTATCACTTTACCCACCCATGGATTCTTTGATCGGTCAGCCGCACTCTATTCAGAACTCTCGAAACATAAACGCTTATTTACATCATCAAGTCTTCAAGCAAAAAGCACGGCATCACACGAGGGTAAATTGCTTCCGGAAACTCGACTTATAATCGGGTTCGCGGGAGCAATTTTAGTTCCGATCTCTCTTGCATGGCTGGCATTCTCAACATATCCTCAAGTTCCGTGGATCGTGCCAATCCTGGCTTCGGTTTTCTTTGGAGCAGGATTTGTCTTCGTCTACACGGCAGTGTTTACCTACTTGGTCGTTGCTCATAGGAAGTTCGCGGCCAGTGCACTTGCGGGTAACAGCTTCACACGATGTACTTTCGCTGCTGTCTTCCCAATCGTAGCCAAGCCCTTGTTCGATAAATTGGGCACAGTGGGTGCATTAGGACTGCTGGCCGGATTGTCGGCCTTGATGGCGCCTTTCCCGTAAGTTCTTTGTTGATCATATATATTCTGAGTAGCTGAATCTCCTTTTCATACAACAGTTTTATATTCTATGTCATCGGAGCCCGACTTCGAAAAGCCTCCAAATTTGCTACCATCTGATATCTGCTTCTCTTCGCTATACAGTAGTGTATTGTTGTTTAGACGAGTTGTTTCCGGACTTTAGATCTATGGACTGTTATCACATAATGTTACATGTAGACCCTTCTTTCTTAGTTGTGTCGCTCTGCTCTGAACCTGTTTTCCCTAAGTCTAGAATTTAAATTGATGGAACATATGGGCGTAGCCCTCTCACGACGCACTGTATTTCCTGCTAAATAACTGTATCCCTCTATATTTTCCAGGGATGGATTGAGAATAAAGGACCCGGATTGGGGGATTTCTCATCCCTAGTGAACACAACAGCAGATGGCAGTGCATGTTGAAAGTCAGGTAGCTATAGATAGCCAGGTAAAATGCAGAACCGATCTCAAAGCTGGGTGCAGAATGAAATAACATCAGGTTTTGGCCTCCTGGCGGTCACTACGGGTTTATCTCCGGCGCTCTTTAAGACAATGCATTGACATCGACGATTCCTAATGACGAAACGGGTGGACTACACTTCCTTTTCGGTTTTCATCACTGGTAGCATTGACAGTCTGCAGGGTGGTACGCCTCTGGGATCTTGAAATACGATCAGCGTCAGACGCCGTATCAACAGGAAATGCACAATTTGGAACAAGACAAAGCTATAACACCACCCAAAAACTAGTAAGACAGATAAGATATCAAAGAAAAATCCCCGCAACTGACTCCCGTTTGAAGACGATCATATTCTCGTTGGGCCTACCACGCCCACACAGTAATTGCTCAACACTCGGACTCTAGTTGAGGATCTATAGGTCAGCTGTGTCTCGCAGACTTGGATGCCGTAGAGAGGAAGCGAGCTCCGTTCGCCGTCACGGAAGCTGGAGGAGCTAAGGCAGGGCTATGTATTGCATCAGCAGGCGGCCTCCATATCTGGTGTTGTCCATTCGGACGAAAACCTGCCGCCGAGGCAGACCGTTGAAATGGCGCAGAAGTTGATCTCCAAGCTGACGATGGATCTGGTGTGGCGGATCTATTCTGTGATGATGGTTTTGAAGGAACTAGTAGAGGGCTGGAAGGTTGTCGAGCGTTAGAAGTGGCGGTTGGCCTACGGTCAGGGAAGGGTGCTCCCTGAGTAGGAGAACTGGGTCCGTATGCAGCCCCACTGTTTCTGCGGGGGAAAGCGACCGAGGTTGGGGAAACACCCGTCGTAGGATAACCGTTTGCGGCTTGTGCACGCGTCCTAGTGACAGTTTCGTACATCGTTGGAATGTTGAGGGGTGCGGAGGATGAAAGCCCTAGACTTGGGATGGACTGGAGAAAGGCTGTTGCTGAATTGGTCCTCATATGACTGGGGCCATCTTGGGAACGATTCAGATACTTGTCGAGTTCTGACCGAAGTTGTTGGCACTCGCGGGTTTTCTGTGTATACAGGGTGCGCTAGAAAGGAGGAAGTATGTAGATAAGTGCCTGAGTTTACAAGTATATAAAGACAACGCTACTCACTTGTCTGTTGAACGATGGAGAACAGCTAATCAGTGTGGGGAAGATGAAGATACACATATGGGAACCCACTTTTTCAGCTCACTCTCCATCTTTTCATTAGCAGCTTTATACATGTCTAGTTGCCCCCTCAGACTAAATTCCGTGTCTTTGGCGACCTTCGACGATTCGGCATATGCAAGGCCGTTCGATAAGATAGCACGCAGTAAATCGGCGCCTAGTTTCAAAGCTCGAACAGAGGGATGCTATTTTCTCGACAGCTGAAGATAATGCCTTATATTTTAGTTTCACATACAAGACTCACCTCGGGGTCAAGTTTGCCAGGCGTAAGATTCAGCCATTCCCGGACCTCCTCGTGCAATGCGGAGACCTCTTCGAAGGAACATTTCTTCGACGCAGCTTGTGCCACCTTGCCCTCTAGAAGTTTTCCAGTTTCATCCTCTTTCATGCCTGCGGTATCCTGCAAGTAACCTTAGCCTGCTGTTCCAGTGGTGAGCTGGTTTTGCAGTACCAGAGAAAAATACGTAAAGCCCAAGTGATGCTAACCATTTCGCAAATGATTTGTAAGCAGTTCTTAGTCATCTTTCCGACTCCGATTGCGGAAGTAAATTCACATCCGTCTTCGCTTCGGCTCCGGGGCAGGGGCCGAAGATGCCGAAGTTCCGAAGGTCTCGTTCCTGACACCGGAAGTTTCGAACTCATGCTCTCTTCACAGAGACTTGTACATGTGGCTGTCCTCGTGTTTTCGTTCCTCTCGACTTTCATTCCGCTAGCAGTCCCTTGATATCTGCAAACATTAAGCACTTTATGTAACTCAGTATGCGAGCAGAATCTGATAATCTCAAGATATAGATTAGATATTGGCATGGGCAAGTTTCGGTGCGTAGACCGGATTGATAACGGAAGGGTGAATACGCGGCCTTCCTGCTTACAGTAATCTGAGTGCGTTTTTCATCAACGACAACGATTTCGGCGGAGAAGCCATACAGCAGACTATGTCGAGGTTTTATTACTTTCATTAGACCGACCGGACAGCCGGCTGGATTATCTCGAGCAAAGGGCCCGAAGGACAGAGATGATATGGGTGAGAGAAAAATGATATAAGACTCGAACTACCGCTCAGGATAGTTGTTGGCGATAGACTTGCTCATGAATTATCAAGCAATGGAGAGTCTAGAACGAAGGAGCGCTGAAAGTCACGTTGACAAGGCAGATCTTCGAGCTGAGAGACAGGATGCGCTACTTGTTCATGTGAGCACGAAAAACGTTGAACGTTTGCAACTTCAAGGCACATGACACGTGTAAAAAGGGTTCGCCTGAGATTTTTCGACAGTGCCAGCCACAGAATGCAGTCGAGATTGGCTGCAGGTCACGAATAGCATACTCCTGAGATAGTCGAGCTGACCTAACCACCCTGGCACGTTCACCGTCGTATGGACGTGATTAATGACGCGGCCGATGGAGCTATCCTGGAAGGCAACGTGCATCGTGGCATGAGAGTTCTCCAAGCAACTTAAAGACAACTCCGCCGATAAGGACCCACATACGCTAACAGTGCGTCAGATTTGAGTCAATGGCGTTGCAGTAGGGCAATAGAGCCTAGAATAAAGTGGAAGAATGACGACATCCTGACGGTGGAGTGACCCAGAGTGGAGACATTAGGTAGAAATCAGCCCATAGTCCATAGAAATTTGGATAGGCTTAATCGTAGAGGAGATTGTAGGGAATTATGTTCATCCTTCCCCTATTTTCCTCATGCTCGTTTTCCGCATATCTCGGACATGTGATTATTCTCCTGTCTTTTAGAGCTTCTATGTTTCATGTCCATGCGATACATTGACTCTATTTTCACTATAAGTACAGCTAGTTTAGAGACTGATCATGTACATCTCCTGATTCGCCCC
>KV428303.1:0-25078 GCA_001632355.1 Sistotremastrum suecicum HHB10207 ss-3
CTTAGACCTCGAGAGCCCATACGCAAAGAATGACTAGGGCAGCAAGCTCGGCCCTTGCACGGCGTCACGTGCTGTCACAGTCACATGTTATCTCGTGTTATCTCGCATTGGGCTACCTGGCGCTTCTCTCTCAACTAATTAATCGTATATAAACGCTAGATAATCATTTGTATTCATATGGTCCTCCAATAATATTGACAAGATTTTATATGGCCTACAAAAGAGCGTAATCGAGGTCCACGAGATAACTCATGTTATCTCGCATGTTATCTCGTGCGTGGGAACCCCTACTTTGAGCGGTAAGCCTGTACCGACACTCGCCTCTTCGTTCGCTTAAACTTCGGATATATTCGCTGATGTAATTACATTCTCGTCATATGCCCTCTGCCCTCTTCCCCCTGTAGGAGTTTCGAACGAGGCGAATGTGGAGGTACAACCTCTGGGTAGGAGAATGAGCAATACAGAGTATATGCCACCACGATTCAAAGTGTCAAGTCGAGCCAGTTGCGCACTTGGTCTTGCACTTGGTCGCTCAGGGACCAAGGAACCAAAACTTAATTGTTCTATCTTTGGTCACTCGTGTGGAGAGGCACTGGAAGCAAATCTGATTGAAGGTGGTGACGATGACGGTGATCAAGATCACTCATTGGCCTTTCCAAGAATTGTTACAGGGCTCCTGACGCCACATTGGGACGGACCTGTCGACGGTATCAGCGGCGATTAGCTGCAGCGAATTTCAGCGCACTGCAAGGTGCGGAAACTGCACATTAGGATGTGGGCGGTTGTGTCGCAGAACGTATAAAGCATGATCGGGAAGAGTAATAGATGATAACGGCGCAAAGAAATATTGGAGGGACCGATCGACTCGAATGATCGGGCGAGCGAGAACTGGCGCAACGAAGGCTGATGGCGCATGGACGAATCAGCCTATCGAGCCAACGTTGGCTTCTCGATTTGCACCGAAAATGTCGAGGGACGCCATGAATGCATGCCTTTACACTGAACAGGTGTAGGGGAATTCTCAGCTAAAAGAGAATTATCGGGCAATGGGAAGTTCACCGATGAAGAGGGAAGGGGGACGGGTGGAGGCACTGATGGGTGGTTCAGGTGGAAATGTGTGGCTGAAATGAGCTGGGCTCATACTTGAGTCTTGTCCCTGGTACGATATGGATAGCCTCATCGCAAAACTCTGTGGTAGGAGTTTGAGGACGGCGGTAGAATCTGCTGATGTATCGAGGTCGTATTGAGGTAGATAGACGGTCAATGAGCTGGAGCTTTGGCCCAAGAGCGCCTATGAACTCGTTGAGCGTCAGAAGCGATGACAGGAGAAAAGTCAATGTCCAGAGGGAGAGGGTAACGGGTGAAGGGCGCGGAGAATGTAGGATATGTTCATATGACTGACGTTACCAAGGGGTGAAATTGAGTTGTTCGGGCTTCCGTTGGTACTATTAGGTGGACTGAACGTCTGAGCAGCGGGAAGCAGAAAAGCTGTCCAGACAGCCAAGGGGATGGCGATCTGACTTTGAAGCAGATGAGTCCAGTCTTCTGTTACGGAGACGGCCGATCGAGACTCACGAAGACCAAGGAACATCCATCAATCCTTTCCATTTCTCAACCTTGTCCTTCATCTTCGCAGCGGCGATCTCATAACTCGACAACTGTTGACTTCGATGGGGTCATTATTCTCTTGATCATATGGCTGATTATCTTCGACGAAGTTCAATATGATACCTTCACAGAGAAAAGAACTGCCAGTGACCTCTCGGGTGGCCTCGGTGAATCCAACTTTTTTCCATGATTGCCCAGTAATTTCTCCTGCTTCTCTATTGTTGGATTCTAATTTTCCGCCACTTCAACTTGCTTTTCCATCAGCGCTAGCAGCTGACTGTACCGAGAGGTATGGAGACATCAGGATGTTGAGATGCTGGTGTCGTGAAACAAGGAGCAGCTGCCTCTGATGTCAGTGGGTAGGAGGGTGCATCTGAGGAAGTTGGCATGGTAGGGGAAAAGAGGTCAATTGCAGATGCAACAGCGTCCAGTGTCTTCATAACGAGGAATCCATCAGCGAGAGAATGAAGGCTGGATGAAGGTGTCGCGACGTGACGTAACGCGACGGTGACATGGCTCTTACCTTTTCGAGAGCTTTTCCGACTCGTGCCACTGCCACCAGCTATACCTCGACACATCTTCCTTCTGACAAACAATACTTCAAATTATGACGAGATCAAAATCTCGATCTCTTCGGCCTTTTGCCGTCATTCGGTGAAGATAGGATTCCCCAATTCCGTAATGCCGCAGATTTGGGAAGAGAGAAGACGAAGAAAAGTTAACAACTGGGAGCCGGATCGACTCGGATACAGCCAAAATGTGCTCTTACCTTACCAATGAACGTCAAAGATCGCGATGCCCTGAAATTTGCGGCAACACTCTCATCGGGGAGGCCCTCTCAAGCCCGACATCAATCTCACATTACGGCTTTCTAACAAGTGGCCGATGCGAACCAAATCCCTAACACGGAGGCAAGGATACACGTTCCTAGGTCGCATGATCTACACGCAGTGTTGCCGAACTTCTGGGCATATAGATATGAAGGACCGGAAACGAGCGGTCAGGACATGAAGTCGTCGTATTCGCCATCACTTTCTAGTCTCTCGTTATCCAGCAGTCAGCTGATGGACCATGGCATATGGCAATGTGGCCTGAACCGTCATGAATAATCCGGATCTCGGGAGTGGAGAACTGCCAGGCTCTGAGCCAGACTTGAAAGCACGTTTGCGAAGATAAACACCAAACGGAATATTTGGGATATTTTGGTGATCCAAAACAATTTATCCTGAGCATTACTTGAACGATGTCGCCTCAGTTCAAAGGTTGGGTACACCCTCACCATTCGTATTATTGGTCTGACGAAAAATACAGAGGAGCGACAGGGCATATCATTGAAGCAGAGCGGTCGTGATTCAGCAGCAACCCGCCAAAGTCTCGGTACGGACCCCAGAAACCAAGTTCAAGTAATCAAAAGATAGCAAGTTTGATGGCCTCTCATGTCATGTCAAGACCTTCTAGACCGTTGGGATCCGTGAGTTGCGCTAGTCTCGTATGAGGAAATCCTCCTATCTCCACACACTATCGAACTTCATTACCGTCTGCTCATTTCACACCACGCCGTTCATAGCCAGACGACTCCCAGAGATTGGACTGTTCATTGACTGCATGCGGAGACATCCGAGAGACGAAAACAAGATATAAGGCGCACCAAACTTGACCTCAGTCCATCAGTGCATTCTCTTGCATTGCGTGTAAGTAGCGGTCAGCACGCGTTAAAAATCCCCCCTACCGACCATGAATCTTCAGTACACCGTCCTCAAACTTCACAACCTAGTAATCCGCGATGGCTTCCGCTGAAAAAGGCGAGTCGGCATCCTATACGATAATCACTAGCCGACACTAATCCTCGACGACAGCTCTTGGCGGTGAACTGAAAGTCGAAGCCGACGGCCAAACCCTACGATGGACTCTTGACCACCTCCACGGTCAAGGTCCCGCCAACGGCCACGTGGGCAAGGGTGTCTTCCACTCTTATGTTGGCTCCGAAGATGCCGCTGGCTTCATTGCGGGAACTTACACTTTGAAGATTCATGGACAACATGCGGATCTTCGTTTGGTGGATGCAGATGGGCTCGTTGGTGTGTTCTCGGGTGAAGGGAAACAGCAAGGGTTGGATGGTGACTATGAAGGAAGCTATAAGCGAGCCTAGTGAGGCAATTGATCAAGCAGCCCTCTATGTCCAAAGATACAATGTGTTCATCCAATTAAGTTGCAGTATGCCTGTAAGGAAGATAAAATGTTCACCCTACCCTGGGATTGCATTTCGATGCGACCAAGGCAGATCGATTGAAAAATAAATGGGCGGAGCGTTGACATGATTTTTGCAATCCTGGCAAGGCAACGGGGAAACGTGAAATTTTGCGAGATGATTGGTATTCGGCGCTTCGCTATTGCACATAAAAAGGAAAATTGAGATCAACGTGAGATTCTACACATCTCGGCGTCCAGAACATCGGAGTACAAAGAATGACGGCTGACTGTGAGATAAGTTTTGGCTAATCTGCCGCACTGGACATTTCGAGGTGGATAGACGACGAAGAAAGTCTTCGATGAAGACAATGTCTACGCTGCGTCACAAGGGTCTCGGAAGAGTGAGGAGGACTGTCGGAAACTTTGACAAATGCGGGTTTTGCTTGAGGGGTGACATTGATCCTGGAAGGTGGTGTTGAAGGGCGGGACGGAGGTAAGGGTGTGACGGTGTGACGGAAGTGAGTGTCCAGTATATACTGAGCTTGAGTACGAGATTCGTCGGTGGTATTAAAAGGAGGTGTCTGCTCGTCGCCGAACTCTGGATCGACACATTGCCGCAGGAACATGACGACAGAAGTGGGATCCGACAACGCGAGGAGGTTACATTGACCAAAGTAGGTGATTAATGAACTGGAGATATTTCCCCAACAGCGCCAATGTGGATGACGAGTGACAGACGCAATGATGGGCGAAAAGTCTGTGTTTGTGGGGAGGGTGAATTCCGGAGAAAGGATGGCATCCAGAATATAGGATACATTTTGGTGATTGACATTGTCTGGAGGATCCCTTAGGAATTTATTGATATATAGAAGGACTTCCGTGCGGTGATCCTGGACAAGGAACCGAAGGAAGTCATTGACACTATAGTACCAGATACCGGGGCCCCGGATGAAAGATCTGACGACCGACAGATGATCAACATGCGAGAGATACTGCGTGACATGATCTTCTTCTCCGCGATAGACAAGTGAATTGAGATGGTCGACAGCTAATTCGAAGATTCGATAACGTTCTCCGAGCGGCTTATCTTGGTCGTGCGTGCACAAAAGTTTGGCAACACATTCTTCATATGGTAGCGCGCCGAGTTCACGGAGATCTTCGTTATTCTCCTGGATTGATTCCATCGTTGCCCATGTAGGGAAGTCGGAAGGGAAGGAATACCGAGAACGGAGGAATTGCAAGAATTCAGGTTTGTTGACTGAGTCATGTACCCCCCACTGATGCACTCGGCAAAACTTTGCAAAGCGAGACATCTGGGCCTTGACTGTTTCCCGGACACGGGTAGACGTGTCTGAAGCCATCAATCGGTCATAGGCCCGTGTCAGCAACTCTATCGGCACCTTGTCCGACCATTGCAACAAGACCCAGGCCCTATAAGAGAATGAGGAGGACACGCGATCCAGCAGTTTGGGATCGTTCGCTTCAGCGATCAAGTCCATGCAAATCCTGAATTCATCCGCCCCTGACATGCGCTCTATTCCAGCTCTCCACTTCTGAGTCCACCTCCATCTCCATCGATTTCTGAGAAGCTTAATGAGCATAACAACCAGCGTACTGAATACTCCTTCGAAAGGTGAGCCTTCGAATTTGGTGGCATGTATAGTTGTTGCGACGATGAGTGCGACGATGAGGGCTACAAGTACGATTCCAAGACTCCACGTGGTCTCTAGGATTGGAGCAGATTGCTGGAAGGATGTGGACAGGTTGCGGAGCTGATAGAGGAGGCCGGATATGAAAAGACCGATGGAGAGGATTAGGGACCAGTAAAGAACGACGACGAGAGGTCTTATCCAAGCATACGCGAGCTCCTTGCGTACTTCATGAAGGATCGTCCGCTCTTTGTGTGTCTTCCCCGTAGGTCGACTCAAAAGCTTTCCGACCCACTGTCGGCCAAGCACGCAGAGGACAGCATTACACAGCTAAAATCCGGATACAATTGAGATTCTGATGAGAGATAGACACTGGTAATACATACCGCTGAAATAAGTGCCAAGTAATACAGCGCGCAAACATCTTGAGCAGACTTCGCTGGCAGGGGAGGAGGAGATACAGTTGAGTTAGTCGGAGACGAGCTTGAAGCCGGATTCAAGGCTTGTGACGCGGGGACCAGGAAAGCTGTAAGTACTGTCAAAAAGATTGCAATCTGTACACCGTCAATGACAGCCAATTTGGAAGCCAGGCTTTCACTTACGAAGACCAACGATACATCCATCAGACCTTTCCATTCCTCTGCTTCCTCCTTCATCTTAGCAGTAGCAATTTCGTAGACTCCACCCCACAGCTGCTCGTTGCCCCATGGATCTTGTTCTTCGTCATAAGGCTGATCGTCTGGAAAGCATCAATTACGACACTATCCGTCAAAAGCCTCTGAGCGACTCACCTCGTAATGCATCTTTGACCAACGCATCTAACTTTACACCATGGTCCACCAGCGTCTTCTTCTGCTCTTCCGTTGCCACAACCTGAGTCTCCATCAGTTCTAAGAGGCGATTAAATCGTGGCGTATCGAAGGCATCGTGGGGGACAACCGGAGCCATCGATTGAGCATCAGGAACTGCTGGGGGTATCGCTGGCACAGAAGGTGCAGACATGGTGGTAGAGGAAGGAGAGCCTTGATGGCAGTGCTCTTCGGGGCTAGGGTAGGTTTTGATGAGTCTAGGTAGGCTAACCGTCCGGCGTCAACGCCGTCCGCGCCTAGAGCCTCTCAATCTCCTACTCAAGCTCTTCCAGGGATTCTTGAGAACGTGAATCATTGTTAGTCATCCGTGGTATCACGTCGGAGTGTGGCAGTGATTTTCGCCCTTATAAGTCACTCCTGCTAAGCTTGTGGTGGAGACATGATAGTTGTTGAGTGCTCACCTTAGTTGATTTTAGGCAGCTATTTGCAAGCATTACTACGGCGCAGAGGAACAACAACCGCCAGTCATGAGAACCTCGAGATTGGCTAAGGTCGACCGCGACGACGGTTCAGAAGCAAAATCATAAATTCCCACGGGCTGAGCGCTGGGCGCTGAGCAGCCAACGAACAGCTTCAAGTGCTTGCTTTTCGACGACTTTGTGGCACATTGTCGTTTCTATGAGAATTCTACCATACAACATGACTTTGAGTGCCTTTTCTGTCCGAAATTTGCGCCGACGTTCCACCACATGCAAAATAACAATATCGTGATGATGGACCCTGCTCGAGAAAACCTTCCGTAAGTTTCGTTAAGGAAATGCAGCAGCCTGGCGGGAATTGGCGACGTGGACGATAACTTGATATCATTAATTAATCTTTCCGCAATGTGTGCCAGCCAAGGTTCCTACCAACGCACTGGAATGCGTGTGATGATAGGAATCACAGAATCAACAGGCGAACTGCCGAAAAGAGGGGTCGAAGGACGGGATGGCGGCAGTGGAGTGATTCTGGGATGTAAGGTGTCCAGAAGGTACTGAGCTTGGGTACGAATTCCTGTCTCACTATCAAGTGCAGCTATACGCCCACCTGCGGTACGGATATCAGGATAGGCGCAGCACTCAAGAAACGTCCAAAGGGCATGAGGATCTGACACCACCGACATATCGCACTCCTCGAGATATCGAAGGAGAGAGGCGCTACTGTCGCCCCAAGACTGATCGTGCAAGCCGTGAGTGACATGTGCAAAGATGGGAGAGAAGTCGATGGTAACAGGGAGGGGTAATTCCGATGAGAGGATAACAGATAAGATGAAGGATACATTATCGAAATTGATGTCGCTGGGAAGATTTCTGAGGAACTCGTTAACATGAAGAAGAGTTTCGGCCTGGCGGTCTCGGACAAGGAAGGGAAAGAAACTCTGGGAATAACGCATCCATCGATCAGGAGCCCGCATGAACGATCTGACGACTGCGATGTAGTCGACATGGGAGATAATTTGCATGACGTCATCCTGCTTTCCGGTAGCGACAAGGGAAGCACAATGTCTGAGCGCTGCTTCGAAGAGCCTACGGCGGTCTCCAAGTCGCTTGTCCTGGTCATACGTGCATAAAATTTTGGCGATGCACTCGTTAACCGGGAGTGCTCCGACTTCAAGCAAATCTCCGTTATTCTCTTGGAACGAGAGAATAGTCGCTCGTGCGGGGAAGTCGGAAGGAAGCGAATAACGATAGCGGAGGATGTGATCGAAATCGTACATCCCCAGCGGCTCTTCCACAGCTGGCGGATATTCTTGACAAATCTTCGCAAATCGCGACATCTGTGCTATGACAGTTTCCCGGACTCGAATTGACGTGTCGCTCGCCATCAATCGATCATAAGCGCGATCCAGCAGCTCGATTGATTCTCTTCCGAACCAGACCCATGCCAGATACGAAAACGAAGATGCCACACGATCCAGGAGCTTTGGATCATTGGCTTCTGCGATCAACTCCATGGATGTTCTGTAGAGACATTCGGGTGACTTCCAGTCCACACTGACTCTCCAGTTCTTGATCCACTTCCATCGCCCTTCGAAGCGCCGAAGAATCTTCACGATCAATTCGCTCAGCAGGCCCTCGAATAGGGAGGACTCGAAGCGGATGGCATGGATCGTGGTGACTGCAATGGTCCCGAGAATGAGAGCGGCTAGAATGATTCCTAGACTCCATGTGGTCTCGAGGATTGGGGCGGGCTGATCGAAAGAAGTAGAGAGGTTGCGAAGCTGATAGAGGAGTCCAAAGATGAAAAGACTGATAGAAAAGAGGAGGGACCAGTATAAGATCGTTACAAGAGGTTTGATCCAGCCATATGCCAGCCGCTTGCGTGCTTCACGACGCATTGTCCGTTCTCGGTGTGTTTCCCCAATGGGTCGGCTCAACAGCTTTCCGACCCATTGTCGTCCGAGTACGCACAGAACAGCGTTGCACATCTGCAACCAAATACGCTTAATATTTCCACCAAACATTTTACCCTAAAGGGACGTACTGCCATGATAAGTGCCAGATAGTATAAAGCACAGACATTTTGAGCAGATTCTGGTGGCAGGGGCGGTGGCGGCGCAGTCGAGTTGCTTGGAGTCCCACTGGGAGGTCGATTCAGGGCTTGAGCAGCGGGCACGAGAAACGCTGTCAACACGGTCAAGAATATGGCAATCTAATGATTTATTCTGAGATTTATGTGTCCGCCAGCTTCAAGGAGTGACTCACAAAAACCAACGAAACGTCCATAACCTCCTTCCATTCCTCGGCTTCTTCCTTCATTCTTGCTGCAGAAATCTCATAAACGCCGCTCCAAAGCTGTTCATTGTACACGGGTGACGCTTCCTCGTCGTACGGTAAATTGTCTTATGAGAAACAATCAACAAGAACCCAGGAAGTGACGAATTGCATGAGACTTACCTCTTTGCGCATCTTTGACTAACTCATCCAACTTGCCTCCATGTTCCCGCAGGGTTCGCTGTTGTTTATCCATCGTCTCCTTTTGTTCCTTCAACGTATTCTTCTGCTCGTTTATTGCGTCGTTCTGCTTCTCAATCAAGCCGAGGAGTCGATGGAATATTGGAGTGTCAAACGGATCACGAGGAGTTTCTGGTACGTTCGCCGCTGCAGGGCCTGGCGATTCTGGCGACGTCGCCGAAGAGGACATGATAGTTCAGCAGGGGATGGTGGAACAGGGGAAATGTTGAGAAGGCCATCCACGGCAGGTTTTGAGGAAGAGATGATGACCCCATCTCTCAACCTCGGCATCTGAGAAGACGACACTCGAGTCCTGTGTCGTGATGGGTGTCTCGAGCTTCCACCCTACCAGTGCCCCTAGGCCTGGAGTCAACCACGATTTCAGTGGTCAACGTGGTGGTTCAGCCTTCCTGATTACCTCTCGGCGGTTCTCGATCGTGATCGGGCAGCGTAAAAGCTTGTTCCTGTCAGTTGGGTTACTTTGTCGTAGCAGTATTTTTTCCGAGTCCGCTCATTTGAAACCAAGGATCAATTTATACAGCATTCGCGTCGGCGTGCAGTAACTCGTGAAACATGACGACAGCTAAGCTGATTTCTGAGTGTGGGTACTTGATAAGCAATCCAGCATTTTGATCAAAGAGCCAGAGACAAATGGACGGCCATGATGATGGTTCAGCTGGAAATTTCGGCGCTTTCCCACGATTGACTCACTACTCAGAATAGCAAATCCTTCCTGGTTTTGACGACAGGGCTGTACTCCTTTAGAATTCGTAGTGGCAGTACACTCAGGACCTTCTGACATTATCTATTGTTCACATAGAAACTTTTATCATATTTTACTGCCAAAGCTACTCATGCTGTAGGCTCTAACGCTGAAAATTTCCCATCTATCTCCAAGCAAAATTCGATGACTCGGAGCGTCTCGTTAAAGTGACTTGTGCACAGGCGCCTTTCTCAAATCTTATGAACCTATGATGAGGTGGTTTGATCGATGGCGATCACTGCAAGACCTGGGTGGTCGTGCCAAACCGACACAATTACGCAATTACGACGAATGTCCGAGAAATAGACTCTTGAAAATCCCATGGCTGTGGAAGAGAGTGAACCTACGGCATGCTGAGCTCGATCATTCGTATATGGCTCGTGTGATTCAAGCATAGTGGGTCATCGATAGACAGCCTTTATGACCGTCCGAAAGTAATTCCTCAATCGGGTGCTGCACTGCCAGTCTAGGAGCAATGAGAACTAACGATACTCGTTAGATACTCTAGAGTATGACCAAGAAATAGACACCGACCTTGGCTTATAGGATGCCCAGGCTATCCGATTTGAATGACAGACGCTGAAGAGCGACGGCGACGGAAGCTGCCATGTGGCTGAGAATCGTTGAGATCCTCTGAAGAGGGAGCAAGGTGAGCAGGTTGTGCGCTGTTGGGAGAAGTCGATGGAGATCGGGATAGCGGTAAAGGAGTAATGTTGGGAAGGAAGTGGGTATTCAAGATCCTTTGAACTCGTGAACGAGTATTGTCGTTCTTGTCTAAGAAGGATTGAAGGTCAATGCAATGACGAAGGAATACAAAAGCGATATCGGGATCTGGCAACTGCGAGACCTCGCACTCTGCAAGATAGAGAACGAGAGAGGAGCTGATCCTGGTCCAAACGTCTCGACGCGGATACTGGGAGACGGATGCGATGATGGGAGAGAAGTCAATGTCGAGAGGGAGAGGGAAGTCAGGAGAAAGAAGGGCATTGAGGATGTAGGACACGTTCTGATGACTGACGTGACTGGGCGGATCCTGGAGAAATTCGTTGACGTGAAGAAGAATCTCAGACCGATAATCACGGACAAGCAAGGGAAGGAAGTAGCCCCAAGACCAGAGATGCAGATCAGGGGCCCGCATGAAAGATCTGGCGACTGAAAGACGATCGACGTGCGAGAGGATCCGCATGACGTCATCCTCGTGTCCACGATAGACAAGTGGATCGCAATGGATAACAGCTTTGTCGAAGATCTCAAAGCGGTCACCGAGTTGCCTGTTTTGGTCATACGTGCACAAAAGCTGTGCAACACATTCCTCGGCTGGCAGTGCTCCGATGTCACGCAGATCCCGGTTGTTCTCTTGGAATGAGACGATCGTCGCCCACGCGGGGAAGTCGGAGGGGAAGGAATAGCGACGGAATAGGAATTCAGGGAGATCGTTCTTTCCTAGTTCATCTCCTACCCATCCCGATTGTTCTCGACAATACTCTGCAAATCGAGACATCTGGGCCGTGACGGTTTCTCGAACCCGAGTCGACGTGTCAGACGCCATCAACCGATCGTAGACCCGTTCCAGTAACTCGATCGATCCGTCTCCATAACCTACCCATGCCACATACGAGAATGAGGGAGCCACGCGATCCAGAAGCTTAGGATCGTTGACCTCCGCGATCAACTCCATGTAAGTCCTGAAGAGATCCTGATCTGACTCCCAATCCACACTGACTCTCCACGTCTTGATCCACATCCATCGCTCCTTGAATCGCTGCAGAATATTGACGACAAACTTGCTGAGAATGCCTTCGAATGGCGAACTGTCAAATCGAATGCCGTGAATTGTCGTCGCCATGATGGTTCCGACGATAAGAGCGGCAAGCAAGATGCCCAGGCCCCATGTGGTTTCAAGAATAGGTGCACCCTGGTCAAAAGAGGTCGACAAGTTGCGGAGTTGATAAAGAAGTCCCGCAATGAATAAGCCGATGGACAGGAGGAGGGACCAATATAGGATGGCGACCAGAGGCTTCATCCAATCATACGCCAGCTTCTTCCGCGCTTCGTGTCGCATCGTTCGTTCTCTGTGAGTTTTCCCATTCGGACGACTCAGTAGCTTCCCGACCCATTGGCGTCCTAGCACACAAAGAACTGCGTTGCACATCTGAGACGCAGATATCATCATCAATCGACTCAACAGGCTCAAGCGAGTATACTCACAGCCATGATCAGGGATAGATAGTACAACGCACAGACATTCTGGTCTGACTTCGGAGGAAGTGGAGGAGGGGGCGAACTCGAGTTGCTCGGGTTCGGTGTGCTGCTTGATGGAGGGCTTAGGGCCTGAGCCGCGGGGACGAGAAAGGCTGTCAATACAGCCAAGAAGATAGCAATCTGATAACAATCAACACCTGGTTTGTAAGGTGCAAGCGGTCACTCACAAACACCAATGAAACGTCCATCAAGCCTTTCCATTCTTCCGCTTCCTCTTTCATTTTTGCAGCTGCTATTTCATACGCTCCACCCCACAGCTGTTCGCTATCAATCCATTCTTCGTCATACGGTTGTTCATCTATCGCCGATGCATAAGTCAATACTAGCGCATAAACGACGGATGAGCTTCTCACCTTTCAGCGCATCTTTGACCAAGGTATAAAGTTTCTTCCCATGCTCTTTGATCGTCGCATTCTGCTCGACCATCAAATTCAACAACTGCCGAAATAGTGGCGTGTCAAAGGCATCGGCAGCCTGAGTTCGTTCTGAATCCGGAGCTGGCGCAGGGCTTTCATCGACATTTGTCGTCGCTTGTACCGCTGGAGACCGTGAGGGAGAGGACATGGTGGTGAAGAGGAAAGAGGGGGTCTCGAATTGTTTTCGAGGGCAGGTTTTGATGGTTCAACGATGGGCCCACTACCCAGCGTCTAGCACGACAGCGGGCTATGCCTCCTCCCAATCACCCAACTGAGCTGCCACCGCTATGATGAGCTTCGTCGATCAATGATCTGCAGAGCCTTCTTGAATGTCTTGATCGTCGATCTTGGATCGTGAGCTCCTAGTGTAACTCGTTCTTGCTGCCCGTTTGATATAGCAGTCATTTTTACGCTGATCTTCTAGCTGGTTTTCTAGCGAACGCAATGAGCTTGACGTGCCACATGAGATATAACACAAGCTGACCTACAGATCTCATGGACAATTTACTAGGTAATCCAGCAGACATTCATGATTGTCCAAGTCAAAGAGCAGAATGAGGTTGAACGTCATGGCAGTCGAGAAGAGCCTTGAAAATAGTCCCACGCTCCGAGCCACTTTTCTCTCGCTTTCGATGACACGGACGTTTGATGACTTACCTTTCATTCTGATCTCAGGCGTCTGGAGTCTTGAATTCACAATCATCTGCCCTACTCGCACTGTCAATTTCTCCAAGATTTTGCGAGAGAGCTTTCGTTGAGTCCAGTCCAGTTTGCTATATGATCGACGACATATCGGCTTCAAGTCAAACCTGCATCTACCTGGCAATTTCTCGAACCTTTTGATGTCAATATTGCGATGAGATAGGTGGTGGAGTCTGAAGGAGATGTACGGGAAAGACAAAGATGACGAAGCATGACCTCGGAATCTTCTCAAATATTCCATTCGCTGAGAACACGTCGTTTCATACTCAAAGCAAGACATATAACGCTCGATTTCTTCGACAGAATGGATAATCAGGCCGCCCTCGAGTCTCTCCCGATCCCGATATCCAGAATCTGGCGACTTGAAGAGTCTGTTCAATCCCATCTCTATTCTTGTCCACATGACGTGCCTCTCAACTTCTGGGACCAACTATCTCGATTTCGCTGTCAATATTGCTCTGCAAATGCCCTTTTGTCTTAGTTCTCCTTGATGTTCTCCGAGCCGCAATGCCCCAAGTGATCGGACGGTGTTCCGTATCCTTACGCGTACCACCCTAAAACTGCCTGATCCTCAAACGACTTACCTACATGGGATCTCTTTCAAGTCCCAAATCCAACGTTGTCCAGTTCAAAGCTTCTCCGTCCGACCCCGGTACCAGTTCTCTAATTTGACTTGATAAACTTTGGCACGGGTCATGAACACCCTGGCTTTTGGAATCCATGATTATGATATTCTTCAATCTGTCTGATCTCAGTGCTGACAACTGGCCGGGTTCACAAGTTGAAGATACGAAGAATAAAGAGGTAGAACGACGTGAACGACGTGAAGGGTGCTAGCACAGCCTAGCAGGCATCGCTGTATACTTCGATTCGGGTTTTGAGACTACTGAGTACATACGGAGACTGCGATCTGTTGAATATAACGTTCTCGGGGCAATCAGGTTTCGGGGCACAGCGCCGAGAAGATACAATGATATTGAGACTATCGTAGTCGTGAACAATTTTACCTGTCTCTGTATTTGAGGATACTCTAAGAAGGAGCCTGGTACACTCGGACTACTTGAAATCACATTCAGCGTCGATGCTGGTCTCCTCGGCACGACGGCCAACACAAATGTACTATGAGAAGACGACCCATCATGCAGAATCTGCTAATGTTGTCATCTCAATATGGACGGAAGACGTGGAAAGACGTCGCAGAGGGTTATTAGTGAAGGTGCTTTCCTGTTCGGAAGATGTTGGAACGACTGCAAGCCGTTCCGTCGATAATGATTCAACTTCTTCGGCGAGCGAAGGCGAGGAAGGACGGGATGGAGGCAATGGGGTTAAGTGAGGAGTGAAATGAGCATCCAGTATGGATCGAGCTCGTGCTTTAGTTTCTTGGTTGGCACAGAATGTCCTCTCCCAGTGATCTCGAAATTCTCCATCGCTGCATTGTCGGAGGAACACAAGAGCGGCGTGGGGGTCAGACAAGGCCCAGATGTTGCATTCGCGTAAATAAAGCGTGAGGTGGTGGGTGATCGTAGCCCATGAGTGATGGTTTGGAAGGCCGGAAACGGATGCTATGATGGGAGAGAAGTCGATGTCGAGAGGGAGAGGGAAATTGCGAGAAAGAAGAGCTTTGAGGATGAAGGACAGATTGTTATGGCTGACATTGCTGGGCGGATCCTGGAGGAATTCGTTGACATGAAGAAGAATCTCGCTCTGGCGATCACGCACAAGGAAGGGAAGGAAGTCGTTGAAATAACGGAAGTCAAGATCAGGGGCCCGCATGAAAGACCTGACAACCGAAAGACGATCGACGTGCAATAAGATCTGCATGACGTCATCTGTCTGTCCACGGAAGACAAGTAAATCGCATTGTCTGACAGCTTCTTCGAAGATCTCAGAGCGGTCTCCGAGTGGCCTGTTTTGGTCGTACATGCACAAAAGCTGTGCAACACATTGATCGGCTGGAAGAAAACCAATGTCACGCAGATCTCCATTGTTCTCTTGGAATGAGACGATTGTCGCCCATGCGGGGAAGTCGGAAGGGACGGAATAGCGATTGCGAAGGAAGTCATGGAGATTCTCCTTTCTTAGTTCGTCTGACACCGACCATGTAGGAATTTGACAAAACTTTGCGAATCGAGAAATCTGTGCCCTGACTGTTTCCCGGACGCGAGTTGACGTATCAGAGGCCATCAACCGATTATAGGCGCGCTCCAGCAACTCGATCGATCCTTCTCCATACCAGACCCATGCGTAGTAAGAGAATGATGGGGCCACACGATCCAGTAACTTTGGATCGTTGGCCTCCGCGATCAACTCCATGTAAGTCTTGAAGAGATCCTGGCCTGACTCCCAATCCACACTGACTCTCCACTGCCTGATCCACTCCCATCGCTTCCCAAGCCGTTGAGTAATCTTGATGATGAGCTTGGTGAAAATTCCCTCAAACGGCGAACTCTCAAAACGAATACCGTGAATCGTCGTCGCCGTGATTATACCGACAATGAGAGCGGCGAGTAAAACTCCAAGGCCCCATGTGGTCTCAAGGATGGGGGCAGTCTGATCAAAAGAGGTCGAGAGATTACGGAGTTGATATAGGAGGCCCGCGATGAATAAACCAATGGAAAGAAGGAGGGACCAGTAGAGCACCGCGACGAGCGGCTTGATCCATCCATATGCCAAATTCTTCCGCGCCTCGTGTCGCATCGTCCGCTCTCTGTGAGTCTTCCCATCCGGACGACTCAGTAGCTTCCCCACCCATTGGCGTCCTAGTACACACAACACTGCGTTGCACATCTGACACCCAACATCAGAATCAGTCGAAACAGTAGATATGAAAGGGTATACTGACAGCCATGATCAGAGAGAGATAATAAAACGCGCAAACATTCTGATCTGAATTCGGTGGTAGTGGAGGTGGCGGCGAAGTCGAGTTGTTTGGAGGGCTGCTCGGTGGTGGGTTTAGTGCTTGAGCAGCAGGAACGAGGAAAGCTGTTAACACAGCCAAGAAGATGGCGATCTGCGGAGCATCAATGAAGTGTAAGGAGTAGCAAGAAGCAGGTCTCACTCACAAATACTAGTGAGACGTCCATGAGCCCTTTCCATTCCTCGGCTTCTTCCTTCATCTTCGCTGCGGCAATTTCGTAAACGCCGCTCCAAAGCTGCTCATTCTCCAATGGATTTTCTTCCTCGTCGTACGGTAAATCGTCTTCAAATAGTCAATAATCTAACCTCGATAGAGCGACAAACGACAGACCTTTTTGTGCATCCCTCACCAACGCATCCAACTTCGTCCCATGTTCCTTCAAAGTGTTCTTCTGTTCATCCATCGTCTCTTTCTGCTCTTTCATTGTAATATTCTGCTCTTCGATAGTATTGTTCTGCTTTTCGATCAAACCGAGGAGCCGATGGAATAGCGGAGTGTCGAATGGATCAGGAGGGGAATCCGCTGCACGAGATGGCATTTCAGGGGGTGCTGGCGCGGCTGGGGAGACTGACGCGGCTGGCGGAGAGGACATGATGGTAGAGAGGAAAGAGGGGTGATGGGAATGCGCTCCTGGGCAGGTTTTGATGGCCTTACGATGGGCCCATCGTTCAGCGTCTAGCATGAGAACGGGTTGTGCCACATTGCTCTTGCATTAAACCTGGCATCCCAGGCGTCCTGTTACAATCTAAGATACCTTTAGACCCCCAAAGAATCTTCAGAGTGATAGGTATCCTGCTGGGTTTTGCGTGTCAACCGTGGCTACCAGGTCTCTCTGTGAGTCGGTTTTCATCCAGTCTACGACGCGTCTTTCAATATTCCAATATCTCAATATCGCGAGGTTGGAAGATATGCTTACAAGTCTCTTTCATGGCAACCTGAAAGTGGCTTTTCCGAGTGCAAAGTCGGCGGTCGTGGTGGTTGACTCGGACGGTGGAAAGGAGTTAGCAAAAACTTCCCACGCACCCCAGAGCTAGTCTCGATACCAGACTGTCGGAGCGGAGCTCAGACAGTCTGGGGGAATCGGTAGAGAGACATTAATAGCCACGCAAGCGAAGCACGTGAAGTCGCACGTGACGTTCACTAACCGATGCTCACAATTGTTTTTTTATTCCGGATACTACGTTCTGGTCTCTGAAACCTCAACAAGTCGCGTTCTGTTGATAATGATGCTCACGGAACTATGGAAAACTGGTGAGCCCTCAAATCGCTCCTCTGCAGCTTGGGAATATCCACATTCGTAAATCAGGATAAATCAACTGTTTTGCCAGCTCGTATGTTATTCTGAGGCTCGTTCTTGCCTTCCCTTCGTCGCCTGGAGCCCTGGCATACCAATCACCTTTGACTTCCAAGTAGAAATGTATATATTTATGCTCGTGGAATCAAACCGAATTGGACTTACAACAAGACAGCCATCGCGGAACTTCCATTTTAAGGAATTCGGAGCTTCGGATCGGGTCACGTGATAGGTCACGTGTCTCGCTTGCGTAGCAATTAGTAACGCTCCACCGATTCCCCCAGTCCCTCTGCGAGGCAGAGGGGCTGGCGTGCGAGTCTACCCCAGAGCCTTCGTGATGCGTCCGCGACGAGGTCCTCGTTTATATTCATGTTCTTTTTAAGGTCCGAGGCTTGGTACAATTAGTCCCAGGACTACGTTATACGGATCCTTGACCTTCATCATATACATGTACAGTAGTAATAAATGAAACAATAAATTTAGGTCGATATCTCGGGCGAGATACACTTCGCCTTGTGCCCAGCTTTCCAGTCAAAAAATTGGCTAAAACATCTCAGTAATAGTCCCGAGATAAAGCCTAATACACGTACCAAATTTCACTGCAATACTTCGTCTGTCCACATCTTCCACATTTTTTCAAGCCGACAGTCGGTTTATGACAAGTCGAACACTGAGGGAGCGTCGAGCCATTGATGGTATTTTTCGTTTTCTCAAAATACATCCTCATGACGGTTGCAGGCATGTTATCGTCGTATTTCCAGAAATCGCCTGTGAAATCGTTGAATGTTTGTGCTTCCTTCGCGGCGAGAGGCATTTTCTGCATCGCGGAAATGAGGGAAGACCATTTTTTGGATGCTTCGGAACGAAGGGGGAGGAAGGTGGATACAGCTTCTTGAAGCTCGCTGTTCTCTTTGCACTCCCTGACCTTCAAGATCGAAAGAGATACAAGGGCTTCCTTCTCCTACGCAAGACTCGTTAGTATCGAGACGTAAGGCAAGATTGAAGTATATTGTCACGTACCGATAGCCCTGAAGGAAGCTGGGATTCTGAATTTGGTCCTCGAACGAGATACTCGGCGATGAAGGACAGAACTACGAGCATCGTTTGCTCCGCAGAACCACCGGTCATCAATCCGAGGGCCTCTTGAATACTGGCTTGACACATTTTCATATATTTAACCCCGTCCTTCCACCACATCGTCTCCGGGACTTGGAGAGCCAAGAATACGACTCCCATCTCGAAGAGAGCGAAGGAAAGCTCGTACGATATGCGCCGTCGTAAATGAGGCGTGGTATCTGTGCATTTGATACCCTTGGTAGCCCATTCGCTGCATTCGGGTCCACCTAGGGTCTTGATTGCGGCATAGTAGAAGTAGGAGCGCTCAGGCCATCTCTTAATCCCATCAAGTGCACTGAGTCTGGCGGTTATATGAACGTCGAAGAGGGGTTGAGATTCGTTTTCCGTCATTTTGAGTGTGCGAATGAGCAACATTTGAATGCCGAAATTGAAGACGTCAGCTTCGTAATGTTTTCCCTTCGCTCTCAAAGTGGATTCCATGTGCTTGAGAATGAACATATTGAGCACTGGTGCTCCGATTATGCGCGTGAGGGGAGGTTCGAACGACTCGTCGTTGTTTTTCGGCCCTTGATGCTCGTACTCCACAAATTTCATCGCCCATCCATAACTGTCGAACGTTGATCCGTCGGGAAATATCATCGGAGCAAGCCCTGCGCTTGCATCACGAGACATGTCGAGCGAACAAGAGTTTTCCGGAGGAGGGAACGCAAGGTTTAAGTATTTCCGCTGAGGGTTGCAGAACCGGAAGTCCCAAGTGGAGTCGGAGTGAATGAGATTCAGAAGACCTATTAATCCACGAAACCGAATCGAAATGGAAGGACTGAGCATGAGTGCCACAAACAGTGACTTGCCAGTGTCGAACGGGAGATCGTTGAGCGCGCTACTCTGATAGTAGGCTACCCAGGTCAAGAGTTCCGGGATAAGGATGTGGATGTAATTCTCCTTTAACGTCCATTTGACCGACGAGCGTCGCGGCTAAGCGAGGAAGTTGGAGGGACTGAAGGGATGCGGCGGGAATTGTATGTTTCTGTAACATTCTGTAAGTGCACAGTTTGGTCAAGTTGTTCTCCAACAAGATGAGCAGCGCTCCGAATACTGTTTTGTCGCGAACATGCTCGGCGATGATCGACGCGATGTTTGCGGTTGATTTGAATGAGATGTTGTGCCAGGTGTCAGAATCTCTCCACTCCATGATAATATCTTGGGATACCACGATGGCCAGCTTGCGGAAATTGGAGACATCGATCGGAACAGTAAGGCACTGAAATACGAAATCAAGCAGACCTTGGGACATTTGAGAACGCGTTTCACGGAATTATGGCAGATTTAATCGCTCACCCTGCTTATACATTTCTTGTATTGAGGTTTCGTCCTTCTCCAGATTTTGGATGATGTTGACTATGCCGCCAAGGACACACGTATCTCGACGACCCCTCTGCTTCCTGGCAAAGATCGCAAGTTTCTGAACAACATCCGCGCTTGTTTTTTGTTTGACGATGCGCTTGAGATCTTTCTGGGTAGATACCGCTGAGAGGATATCAGTCTGAGTTCGAGGTGGTATTTTGGCGGAGTGGACTGACCGATTTTCAAATGCCTGCAGATAACCTCGCTGAACGCATCCCAGCCACCGGTCCGAGCGGCTACTGCACACACTCTCTCCACCGCGTTCATTTCGCGTTCATTTCGCGTCGAATGGCACAGTACTTCGATTCCCGCGGATGACAAGATAAAATATTCTTCACGCGTTCTGGAGTCGCTGACAGCCTGAGACGCGACTAACTGATGGATTTTTGAGATGAAGAGTCTGGAGGATATTGTGCCTGAGATAATTCTGATGAATGAATGGGATATCGAAGAAAGGACACTTGTAAGAAGAAAGAACCAAGAACGAAGCCTGAGGGCATCAAGCGCCCGTTTGACAGATATCGGCTATCCTCGGTTGCTGGCTTCGGCATTATCGCTCCAACCTCCTTTTTTTCCACAAGCTTAATTCCAGCCGAAGTTTCTCCTGTGCCATTCAAAGGCTTGGGTTGACTTTGTATACTAGTATGTTCCGCTCGTCAAGCATTTGCATCCAAGATATCATGATGCTGACGACGAGGCGCTCTTGACGCAACATCATGGGTGTGGTCACTCATTCCCTTGAATTACCAACACAGATCCTAAAAATGTCGAGGCATACTACACTGCACTCGCGGTATTTCCGAATCCGACATTTCTACGTCTGCGCTGCATGATTCTCTTACTACAATCTTTTTTTCTGGAGGCTTGAAATTCAGATATCCAATCGAAACCAGGACACCGTATCGACCCCGCCACCTATATATAACTATCTCACGTCGAAGACAAGATGACAATGGACTCACAGAAGCCGTTCAAAACAAGCTCGTTAACGCTTCAGTCATTGAAAGATTGGAAACCTCGCTTCCGCCTGAGCGCGGTAGCAGTCCGGCGCCAAACCACGGCTCAACTTAACCTCCGCCTGCTAAATTCCGCAAGCCGGCCGAAGTCGGAGTCTGGGAACAGCCACTCAAGTGCCTCATTAGCATAGTCGAATAGTTGAGCAAAGAAAAACTGTCTAGTAACGCCAAAACAAACACATTGTCCGGGACGGTGAGACTAAGGCACTACGAGACAAATCAATACAGAACGATATACGTGAGTATCATTCGTGAAGTTATGAACTAATCTCTCCATCTCTTAGTTCCACGAGGTCTCTCCTCACTCAGTCAGATCTCTCGCATTTGCCATCGGGGTCTATGGGTCCATTCGGAACGACTTTGTAGGTGCCACAGTTGAAAGGTCTCGCAATGTTTTCAAGCAGAAGTTTAACGTTGCGACCCAAGATATCGGAACCTCGAGAAATTTCGTCGTAGGTATGTGGCAGATTGTGGTACACGAAATCGTAGTAGCCCGTATCGCACTGTCAGGGTAGTTGTCAGCGGCATGATCTGTTTTTAGAAGCATAGAGCTCACCTTGTAGTCTGACATGTCGTCTTCCACGTATTTCCCATCCTTATTCTCACCTGGCTTCACGAAGAACGGAGTGTTGGGTGGGTTAATGTCACTTGCTGTTGAAGCGATCAGGTTCAAATCGCCGGGCGAGGCTCGTCGCCACCAGTTGGGAGCGAAGGATTGATTTCTGAAAATAGAACCTAGGCTCGAGACGGTCAGGGTCTCGTCCGTTCCTGAAGATGCGTCAGTACCGAGAACCTGTCACAGAGAAGCATAGGTACAGGATACATACCATTAGCGAAGAACTTGAGAATAAAGGCGGCTTCGTTGTAACTAGAGGCGAGGCGCGAAGCATGGAACGACAACTTCCGAACCGATCAGCACGAGATTTCCATCTTAATGCGAACGTGACGACGTCTACCTTGGGGTTGCGCATCTGCTCATCGACAAAACGTTGGTACTTGAAGTGTTTCATGACCTGGAGATTGACCAGAGAGTTGGGCCCGGTAACTTTGGAATCGTCGCCATATTTTCCGATGAAAGTCAAGAACTGAGTGAATCATCGGCACCTTGCAAAATGGACCACACATTCAAGGCTCACCTGATCATAAAGGTTATCTTGAAAGTTACGATCATCTCCGAGTTCAGCGTCCTCGCGTGTCATAGATACGTCGCCTTATAACAACCTCAATGACTCGGACATTTCAAACCAGAGCTGAGCTCACCTTCGAATCTCCCATGTTTGGCAAGGCCGCCACGAGGACATTTTCCATCGACCTTCACTGGTAAGGAAGGGACCTGTTCATCTTCCCCTCCAATCGAGAGGAGATTATACTCAGGATTTCCACGGGCCAACTGGAATGGTGTTAGTCTGGATACCGTTAAGGATAAAATGAGAGCCTTGCCATGAGGAACGAGCCTAAGAACGCGGCAAGGTCGTAATCCATGTTGAAGCCTTCTCGGGTGGCATTTATGATCTGTTCTAGATGGACTACACCGCTAAAACACTCGATCAACCACCTGCAAGGTAGACAATGGTTTGTCACTCACGTATGGGGGAGGTACCCATGATTTGCCAGGGTATTCAACGCAGCTAGTTGATGTTTATATTGGGTACTGCGATAAAAAGCAGATGCGAAGCTTACGACAGGGTCCTCTTTGATCCTTGAGACCCGGAGGCACAAATGGATGCCCGGCATCTAGAATTTAGTCGTAAGAATCGGCGCTTATGTCATCAACGACGTTCATAACCTACCAGGAACTTTCTCGAGTTTCGTCTCGTTGACAGAAGGTCTTGGAGGCATGACGATGAGAGTCGGAACTGGGGCGTTCTGGACTGCGTCAAGTGTCACGGCGGTTGGAGGACAGACGAGCGAGCTCGAGAGCATTGAACCAGCGCAGAGGAGAACGGTCTGCATAGTCGAAATCATCGTGGAAAGACTCAATCTTTGGTACTGATGCTATTCATGATAGCCTAGGCATCTTATATAGTCCCTGTCCTGTCCCTTGTATCTGAAGTTGGCAACGGCGTTCAAGTCTGATGCACCGTTCCCTGATTCCGAGGACGGAATGGTCGAGAGAGCGGAGTCGGCATCTGGGCGATATTGTGGTCCAGGAACAAAAGACTGCCCCCCAGTATATCGGCGAATCGAACAATGCCGATTGGACTGAATTCAGACTTGGGGCAGGCTATGATCCCACAGGTGAGAGGAGCATCCGAACAAAGTGTATGACTGTCAGCAGCACAGCAGTGCATTTCGGGACAGCGGCGCTCTGATATGGATCTAAGTGGTCCTGAAGGGATACTGACTCACTACAAGGAAGCCACTAGGCTGTTGGTTCGCTGATGCTGAATTTCGGCGTCGAAGTTGTTGCGAGCATTGTCAATTGTCGAATCTCGGGTGCCTATCTCTCATTATCAAAATTCAAAATGATTCGTGAGAGATAGAAAGACGAATACGCAGCCATAGAGCTCCAAGTAAACAGCAAACATGCCTGATTTTGAAGGGTGTTATCGGAGCCTCAGTCGGACTCCGGACGAAAGCGGACGGTCTCGTCTTACGTAATCATCTTCTCCCCATTCACGCTCGCATCCTCATTCTGCGCTTCAAGTCGACCAGACGTTCAGTTCTTGTCAGTGAGCTGTAAATAAAAGTTGTTCTTGCTAAGACTTTGTTTATTCTCCCCTAGCGTCGATGAATGTGTTTTGTTTGCAATTTACTGATTTGAACGCAGGTTATCCAAATGAAGAAATATTATCGTCAATCTAAGTCAGGGGTTGGATTCGGCGTCCAAATGCCCACTATGCGATGAGGTAAAACCTTGAACGCGGAGCGAGTCATCTTCCGAGTGCTATCACGACCGAGGAACGAGATTCTGGTATCAGATGATGGTCAAATTGGCTACAGACCGTCTTCTCCAATCTCCACCTTGGCGACTACTCGGTACGAACTTGACATGAGAACAACGGGAGCCACCATCGGTAATATCAGCTTGACTTTGCATTCAGGACTAATGCCGACCAATCTTATCATCTCAATCTTCTCGTTCGTTGTTCGTCGACCTTCCAGTACCTCATGAATGTGTCATACCCTAGGCATCGTTCAGCAGCCGATCAGAATTCATCAGTAGCTGACTCTCGGAATGATCGGCCTTCGTCGTTGTCTTTTGTCTGAGCTATGAAGGTTTCTCTGCCGCTGTCACACTCTAAATTCGCACCAATTGCATCCGGAGTCGGTCTTTGTCACCTGAAAAGACGATATACTCTTGTTTTGGCGGTTCGCGACATCTTCTTATCTCTCAAAGGCAGAACAATAGGACTTCTTGTTCTTGGTTTTGGCTGCAGAGTGTCCAGCAAACCAATCCCTGGGACTTCTTCTGCAGACCTGAAGTTTGCGTGATGCGGAATTTCATCAAAAACATCAACTGGGTTTCTCGAGCCTCCATGGATCTCAAATCTTGTATTTTGTTCTTAATGTCACTTCATGAGACTCGGAACGGCCATCTGCGCGGCCCGGAATCTCTGAGGGAGGATGCAAGGTCCGTACAAAGTATGACATCATAATGATCAGCGTCTATATGGATATAAACATGCTATGTCCGAGATTCCCTGAACACGGTGAGCCTGGCGTTATGTCCGGGATCACTCCCTCGAGCGCAAGTAAAATTTTGACCAAGTCTTGATTGGCGGTTTCTCGCTATTTTGACTCTTGGTTTTGGTCGATTAATTCGTTGATTTGTACATATATATTCAGTATGATAAGGTACATGTTGCGCTCTATGGAAGGTCCCTCATGGGAGGGGAGAAAAGGAAAGAAAAGAGGGAAGAGGGAGAGAAAAAGAGAGAAAAAAAAGTTTGGAGAGGATAGGTGGGCGCGGGGGAGGCGAGAGTGAACAGATTGGTGTATTGCACTTACCGTAGCGCATAAAACCCCGTCTGAGAC
>KV428304.1:0-24969 GCA_001632355.1 Sistotremastrum suecicum HHB10207 ss-3
CGTATATCCAGTCGTGGTGGTAGTCTACGACGATAGGAATATTGAGCTCGTCGCAAATAGGCATCAAATCATCCAAATTATAACAAAGCTGCCCACCACACCCATCAACACCCATCCATCAACACTCTCAAAACACTCAAAGGGACGTACCTCGTCGTTCTCCAGCACAAGTCGCCTCTTAATACTCTCCGACAACCTCTCCGTATAATTCACCCGAAACCGGTTCAGAGTACTCTCTTTATCTCCATACACCCCTCCCATATGTATAATCATGACCGAATCTTGATCTAGCTCCATCTGATCCATAATCTCACAATGATCTACATCGCATTAGCATCAGCACACTCTCTCTCGAGAGAAGGAGGGAGGGGGAGGGGTACATTCGAGTTCTCGGATTGATGCGTCTACGACAGCTTCTTTCGGAGAGGCGATTTGGGTGAATTGGCCTGGGTGGAGTGTGAGTCGATGTCCTAGTTTTTTAGCGAGTGCTCCGGCAGCCTAATTCGTTCGTCAGCAAGTAAGTATTGAATTATATGAGGGAGGGGGGTAGGGGGCGTACCTTTAGCTCGGCATCGGCGTAGGAGAGGTCGTACCCGTATTTTGGGTGGGAGGAGAAAGGAAACATCTCAGAGGACATTCGCATGAATCGGATTCTGGGGAGCCCCGTCAGTCGGCTGTCTCCAGGTAAAAGAGTTGATGAACTTGTTAGCTTCGTTCCACTGTGCGAACGATTAGTGAGAGGTGGAGGGATGGGAGTGAATGAGACAGACCTCGATCATTTTGTGGAGATCACGGATGTTTTGGAGGCCAAGTTGTTTAGCGTGATCTAGCCCGTTCTTGTTTATCGTATCAATCCGGCACGTTCTACGGCGAGAGACATCTCAGCAAGAACAGGGACGAAGATCGAAGGAATGCTCACCGACTGCAGAATATCGAATCCGGCTTCAAAGCGCGCAAAATCGTATTAAGACAGGCCTAATCCACACGTCAATCGGAGGGAAGTGAGAAGGAAAGAGGACAAGCTCACATATCCGAGTCTTCCTTTGAACGTAGTCGTTTTCTTCTCAACATCCGGAATGACATACACCACAGGCTCTTTCACCTTCGTCTTTCGTTTCCTCTTCTTCGGCTTTTCCTCCCCATCTCCATCCTCTCCATCTTCCTCCGCCTCTCCAGCAATCTCAGGCTTGGCATCCTCTCCTTCTCCTTCTCCTTGTGCCACCGATGCCTTCTTCGTTCTCCGTCGTTTCGGCTTGGGTTCGACCTCGTCGGAGGGTTCTTTCTCTTTTTTGGTCTTGCGTTTTTTCGAAGGTGCAGGTGAAGATGTGTTGTCGACGAAAGTAGGTTCTTCTTCGAGATTAGGTCCATACGAAGCAACATGTTCCTCTCCCACATGCACATCCTCCGAATGCGCCTCAGGCTCAGGAGACGTCAACGGCGACTCCATCCCACCACCCACTCCTCCAACTCCTCCTTCAATCGGTACGGGTGCCACCATAGACTTTGCACGAATACTCCGAGGAGCATTCAGAGGCATCCTAAAACTTGCAGTAATTCTGAGGGAAGGAAAAACTTGAACGAGTCGACGGGAGGAATGAAAGAGACTGATGGAGAGAAGAGAAAGGGTCATGAATTTTTCGACCCCTGGCTGGTCGCGAATGTTCGATCATGGCGGATGTTGGGATGTTTGACATGATGACGATGGAGCGATCGTCGATCCCGAGCCTTGGACGTCGCTTGAACAGGAAATCGGAACCGGAGTTCGGATTTTGGCGTCTCCCCAGAGAGAGGGAGAGGGTTTACCTTCCGTTGCACTGGGTTCCCACGGTGGCAGGTAAGATGGCAGGTAAGCAAAACGGAAATACCGCGCTACACAGTGGAAATTAAATCGTAAATCTATTATTCTGTACTCCTATGAATTTACCTGTAATTATCATCGACTTAGATAAACTTTTCAACAATTGTAATTGCGAAGTCGTTGCTTGAGTAGCTAGCCTGCCAGATGGCAGGTAAGTGTGACAGCGTGACAAGCCAGATTACCTGCCATCTGCCTACATCCGCTCGCATCCTCATCCTCAAACACATTATAGCGTGCGCATCCATCGTCTAAAAGACAGTAAATTATCTTGTCTCATCAGAGGATCAGTCCTCAAATTAAATTTTCGACTTCTGACTAGCCAGTGAAGAGAAATCCTTAAGAAAAGGAGTATAATCATCAGAGTGAGTGTGATTCTGATGGGTTCTTCATTGTCAGGGGTTCGAAAATTCACCATAAATACTTCCTTTTGTTTAGGTCATAATATGGCATCATTCAATGATGACCCTGACGTCTATGAATTATCAGATCATTATGATGAGGATGAAATAAATGCTCTGGAAGATACAGAAAATCTATTTGGTGAGACACACTTTGCAACAGTCTGTTGCATCTAAATGATTTTTTGCCTCATGTCAGACATGGCAACTTCAGCTGAAAACCAGCAAAAAAACCAAAACACCAATAATTCAGGAGAAAATATGATAGTGGATACAGCTGCTGATCAGAATATTGCAGCTGATGTTCCAGATCCATCTATCAATATTGCACGACTTTCTGCACTCAAAGATGCAGTGTCTTCTTCTCAGAATAGTAAGCTTATGACCTTTCTTTCATTCAACAGAAAATATTCATTATATTCCAGGACCCTTCTTTTGTCATCAGTATTTGGAAGAAGAAGAAGAAGAAGACACTGATGTGATTGATGAAGACATTTTTGATGACCCTGATCTCACTTTCAGTGACCAATCAAAAGGTGATGAGAATAAAGGTATATTCCAATTTAAAATTAATATCTCAGTGTCACTGATGTAAAAATCAAAGCATGGTTCCGACAGCCCAAGAAAATGCCAGATTGGCTTTATCTCTATTTTCGTGACACCATCCGCCCAATGATACAGAAAAGAGCTGACGGCAAAGCTGGGACCGGCCTTCTTCGTCCGCCGGGCTATGCAAATGCTCCATATTCGTTCTGGGTTATTCCAACTGACCCAGCACATTACCTTTACAAGGGTAAACTTGCCCCTGATATTCTTTGGCGACCCCGTGTTTTCCTCTGGCTCCCACACTTTCTTGTCAACAAACTTCATTGCCCATCATGCTTGACCAAAACTCTTGAAAAAAATGGCCCTATCCCACCTCGACGCATCACAGACATTGACGACTCATTCTACGTTGTCACATGGCAGTATTATTGCCGCAATGGATGCAAGAAATGCTTCAACGGATGGAATCCGAGACTATTAAATTCCCTTCCCCGCTTTATTCAGTTGTCATTCCCAGCTGTTCTATCTCGCAAGGGTGGTCTTTCACATCAGGTCATGACACAGCTGCGTGTTGGGAACCAACACAAGATGGGCCCTAGTGGTGTACGGTCTCTTCTCTTTGAGATGCACACACTGCGTTTCAATCGAATCCAATTGCAATACCTGGAATCCTTATTTCACATTATACGTTCTGCAGAAATGGAGGACCCAAAACAGCCAATTTTGCCTCTATTTCAACGGTTTCACCAATTTGGGGATTTTGCAGATCCAAAGCGATATTCAGGTTTTGTTCCTACGGAAACCTACTTGTCGATGATGTTAAATCATGAGATCGAGAAAGATGAGGAGATTGCTAACCAGCATACTTCTTGTCTCCCTCCTGATCACCTTGCCATTGATGACTCTCATAAGGTAAGTCATTTGGTAATATAGAAGGCTGCAAACTAAATATTAAAACAGATTAATAAACACATTGCTAAGATGGATGGCATCCCCATTTTTGGGGCACTGTGGACATGCATGAATGCACGTTACATCCGAGCTCAAGCCCTTACACTTACCAAGTCTCACGATGAACGTTACGGATCACTCATTGGTATTGCACAATCTGCCAAGGAATATGGGTTTGAGGATCCTATCATAGTCTTCTCTGATGATCCAATTAAGGTGATCATTTGAATGCTAGATTCTCTGTATTTTTTTTCTCACACGTATGGGTTCAGGATAAGCAACTCCTCCACACTGCCTTCCCCTCTCTTGCATCAGGAGTAGTTCCTCCTATTGCATCAAGAGGATTGGATATTCTGAAGCTGCCAGAACAGACCGAGATTCATATTTTGAATACTCTGACATTGATTGACACCAGAATTTCTGCATTGCTTCTGCCACTTGATGAAGACCCTGTTGCTTCATTGTGTGTGAGCATTGATGCTGAATGGAATATTTCACGTAAAATCGGAGTATCCCTCCTGCAAATTGCGCCCCATTCTATGCCAAATCATATCTATATTATTCCTGTGAGTTGTTTTTTTTTTGTGTAAGCTCTGATCTCATATTGTTGTGGTCAGCTCCATAAATTCCCCCAACTATCCCCAGCTCTGATTCGTCTATTCACTAATCCACGGGTCTTCAAAGTGGGATCTGCTGTCAAGGGTGACTTCAAGCGCCTTCGGAAGCAATTTGCTGAACTGTCAAATCATACAACTTCCACATTCAACCTCATTGAACTGAAGGCATATGCCATACGCTGTGGTATTATAGCTCGACATGAATCTGGGGCCCTGCATATGCTTGCTGAAAAGCTTTTGAAGAAATACCTTCCCAAAGATGACACACTTCGCAAAACAGATGATTGGGAACACCCCAATTTATCTGAGGACCTCAAAAATTATGCGGCATTGGATGTCTTTGCTTCCCGATTACTTTTTGAAAAGATGAGCACCATGCTTCCATTTATGCGAGTCAATCCAGAAACACCAGGTGGGACCCGTGTTGCTGTGTTGGTTCAAGGTGGTGGAGACGTTGCTGCCTATGGAGTTATCTCTCCTACGCAACCTGCTTTTGTAGGGGATGTCCGGGTTTCACAACCAAATAATCAGCGAGTGGTTGTAGATGTTCATGAGGTTGTCCGCCCTTCTGCAGCTGCAGTCTTGCATCTCAGCAGAACTCAACACTCACGCACATCTTCTGGTGCCCTCACATTTGGAGACCTGAAACGGCAAGCAGGATCCTTGCCCTTTCAGATGGTTACCCCATTGAGCATGTTAGAATTTGATATCAGAGATTCAGTGAGTTTTCTTCAAAGCACCAATTATAATCTATTAATAAATTGTCACTTATTCTTCAGAATACCTCCCAAGATCTGACATCTTCTGGGCACTCAACACATCCAAGTCCTAATCCCCTCATCAGCCAACCTGTTACTTCAGTTGATCCTATCCCTGAGGACAATATTGTTGAACAGGAATCTGATGCCAACCAACAATTGTTTGAGGACATAGACTCAATGACTTTGATTGAAGATCTTGCAGCAATGGATGTCAATGAGGAAGAGCATGCTGATTTACTTGCTTTAGCATTACAATCACAAGCCATTGTGGACCCTGATCAAGGTTTGCTATCATTCATATATTATCTTATATTTTGATTCATTTTGAATGCTGTAGGCAATAATTCTTTTTCTGTAGACTCAGATATTCTCAAGAATCTGGAAAGGCTTGTCAATGCACCTCCAGATGAGAATGAGATCCAAACTCGCATCAAAAAAGATCTTTTCCATGCATTCCACATGCTTCCTCTTCCCATCCATCATGCACTGCGAGGCCTATTTCTTGGCTATCTGCGCGATCATCTTATGCGCTGGGATCCTGCAGTCCGCAAATCTGTTGATGCTATTTGCAGGGAAAAGTTTAAGAGATCATTTGATCAGATGCTCCTCCATAACCCTCGGTTCATTGCTGCTCGTACACCTCGCTATGTCCCTCCGCCAAGTGTTCTGGTACCAGCTCTAAACTATGTGTTTGATACCTTTGGGCCTGCATTGGATGCCAAGACAAAGCAACCACTTTTCAGTGCACTGGCTTGGAAAAAGGCCAAGGCAATTGTTGAGCTTGCTCGAGATGGATATCTCTCTGACAATCAGGGTGTGCAGCTGTATGAGAAGATGGGAGTGGATCAATATGGTCTGCAGCTGTACAGATGTCTGAGAGGTACCAACAAGGTAGAAGGAGGTCCACATGGTGATATTTATAGGAAGTTTGGCGCTTTGCATGGTATTTTTATTTTATTGTTTGAAATTCAATATGACTAATGCCTGGTGATCTTAGCTGGACCTCGTCTGACTGTTAATTGTCTAACTGACCACAGAACTTGGTACAACACCCAGGCAAGGCCTTTTGTGCGCTATACTGATGATATGTAGTCTAACTTGAAGACAGGCATTTGCAAAACATTTCTGGAATGTTGATTGGAATTATCATCATTCACTTAGCATGACCAATCGCACATCATTTCTGCTCAACTATCTCTCAGATATTGTTGAAGGAGCGCAGTCCTATGCAGACTGGGTCAATGGTGACCTCTATACCAAATCAAAAGAAAAATTTGGAATTGTTCCTTTTCCTGGCAAGTATTGTTTTGTTCCACATCAGCTGCTGGTCTAATCTGATTTTGTAAAAGAATCCCTACGTCTCCGTTACTGCATGGACCCATTTGGTCCTGCAGCTGCAAAGAAATTCAAATTGAGACCAAATGATGATTGGCTTCGACAGCGTCAACAGCTTGCCCTCCCAGTTCTCCCACCAATCACTATTGCTGCACGCAAACTCTTCTTCAAGAATGTTGCTGACTTTGCTGCTCCTTCCAGTCAGAGTCAAAAAGGCAGCATAAACTTTGAAAGATTCACAATTTGGTGGAATTCAACTGCAAGTAAGCAAGCATCACCTGATATATTCTATGTGACCCCTGAGGTGCTTGCTGCTTACGCAAAATCATGGGAGAAATCCAATATCACTGCTGCTTCCAAGGATTTAATGTCCGAGAAGCTCACTCACCTGGATGAAAGTCGTTCTATTCTTGCAGCTCAGAATGCCCCATTTCCAAGTTTCATAACAGGTTCTGCAACATTGCAGCAACCAGAAAAGGGAGTTCTTGATTTGAGCACTTCAGTGGTTCCCATCTCAATTTCTACATCTCTTGCTGCATCTGCCCCCATTTTCCCAACTCCATTGCTAGGAATGTCCACAATTTCCAGTCCAATTGGCTCAGTGCCACCACCCAGCAATAGCCCTTTCAATCCTCATTCCCATGAACAGCTTCAATTCCCAGTCATCCCTCCTCCTCCATCACCACCTCAATTTCTTGGCAATTCAGATAATTCAGATGCAATGGATATTGATCCTATTCTGGTCTCAGAAACAATGCATATGTATGTTGAATACTTTTTTTGTCTTCTGCATCTGATTATATTGGCAGGAATTCAAGCACAGAACCACAAGCATCAACTTCTGCATCTGTACCTACTATGTCCCGGAGGAGACAGCGTCTTGTTCCTGATGGGCTCCGTCAGCGTGAGCAGCGTGCCTGCCGAAGATGTAAGACAAAGGGATGCATAGGGAGCAGTGACATCATGAAATGTCCTCAGCCTTGCACAAATCCGTGCACAATATGTGGTCAAACCATGAATTGCAAAGGAGTTGATGGTGGTAACATGTGCTCAGTCACCCAAACAAGAATTACAAAGAGGAAATGATTTTTGTAATATCTTTTAGAAATATTCCCAACCCACTACAGGGTTCAACAATTTTTTCTGGAATTTTTAGGAGATTTTTCCGATTTTTCATGAATTTTTAATGTATTTTTGCTGCAAAATGCATTGATAATTCTTCTTAATCCTCTCTCTTTTTTCTCTTTTCCCCCTTTCCTTCCAGATTTTGTTTTTGGGACCCCCCAGTACAATGGAGGGTAAACCAGGGAGAGCTTGGGAGAAACGCAGCTGGCCACGCTCTAAAGAATAACACAGACTTTTCCGAGCCATACCGCCTTTCTGAAAATGCTTCTCCTATACAAATAGAGACTCCAGAAAAAAGTCCTCACTACCTTGCAGCGCCTAGTAGTACTACAAGGTATTGGCCGTATAGCTACTAGTTTGCATCCCGCACTTGATTCTGACATGATCTGACAGCTCATTCGCACAATGCATTCGCAACGACACAGCCTTTGGCGCGCGACGGTTTTAGCCCCAATCTTAGGTGCTTGTGCCCCATAGTCCTCTAAATGTGCCCCTTCGAATAAAAATATGCCCCAAAATCTGCTCTATATCGCCCCATAGCAACTTTTTCCGGCCCACACTTTTCAATATTTTGCCCTCCTGCGAGACCGATTGTGCCCCAAAGCAGCTTACAAGTGCCCCCGCGCGACTCATTTCGCCCCCTTATTTGTTGTTTGTGGCCCATCCTGACTTTCAACTGCCCCAAGCTCAACCTGAATTCTGCCCCATGTCAAATATCGCATACCGCGTTTCTGGTCGTGTGTCGCTATCATTTTCAACGATGAACCCGCACCTCAAACTGGTCAATAAACTCTACTAGGAGTAATAGTATCATTGACAGATATGCTACGGATGGCTAGTTTTTTCACCGTCGTTGCCGCCGCTTTGATCATCTGCATGTTCTTGATTCACGGACATGTCTTCCTCAAATCCTCGGGCCAAAGTCAATTGCAGTCACCTTAAGATTGCTTTATCCGACAATCGATCCGATCATCATGCGTCTTCGTTGGATGGCTTATTCGGCTCCTTTCTCGCTCATTTGGGCCCTCGGGGTGACTTGAGCTGGCAGTGTCGCCTCCTGGCCCAGTGACCGACTCTTCAACGTACTCAGGTGTCCGCATCTCCAGTTGTTGTTTGAGGTTCGCTGAGAGTTGTGGGTGAGATTCGACGCCGTTGCGGGGTGAATTTCAGCGTGATTATGGGGCATATTTGTGAAGAATGTGAGGTGTGTTTCGGTGGATTAAAGCGAGGTGGAGAAGGGGCTGAGACGGAATGATTGGGTGTAGCTATTGCTGGCACAGATCGGTCTTGTGTGAAGAGACAGGAAAATGAAAGGTGAAGAACGAACGGGCAGATGCATTGGTGATGGGAAAGAGCCCTGCCGGAGGATCAGCATTTCGGGGAATGGACGACTCTGGGGCATTCAGCAAGAGTATCAGAGTCTACTAATTATATGATTGCGCAGACTAAGTTCAAGACCTGACACTCAAGCTAGAACCATCGCTAGAACAGACCGCAAGTGTTAAGAAAAACATCGATGAGATGATCACGAGCTCTCGCAAGAGCAGAGTACATGAAAACCAGCGCTAGCAGCGCTGTAGTTGCTTCATAAGGCGATTGCAGCATGAGGGGGGCAGATTTGCCTTGCTGTGGGGCAATAACCAAAGACGCGTGGGCCGGATTTAGGCAACGGTGGGGCGAAATTTCCAACGTAGGGGGGCAAAATTGGTTCAAGTCGGGGTCGAAATAGACCTCTGATGGGGCGATATAGAGCATATCTTGGGGCATATTTTTATTCGAGGGGGCACAATTGACGGACTATGGGGCACAACCACCTAAGATTGGGGCTAAAACCATTTTCGGCCTTTGGCCCGTTCCTTTCCCACGCTCCCTCTCCTTTCTCCCACCGATGCCACTGTCTGCGGATGTCAGCGCGAACCTCATCCGAGGCTTGAAGGTCGTTCAAAGTATTGGTGAGGCCGTGCCTCACGGAGGCATTCTAAAAGCTGTGGCTTGGGTTGGGATCACAATACTAGAGACCGCAGAGGTTTTTTTTTGTCTTTCATAAAGATGTCATCACTGATATTCTCGGATAGAGAGTGCGAATGAACCAAGAAGAATGTGCGGACATCGCAAGACGAGCCGCTGAGCATATATCGGTGCTTAAGCGACTGGACGAGGACGAAGAGTTGTCTGAGGATCTTAGAGAACGGCTCGGGCGCTATCACCGGTACGTAATCTCACTTTTGTCGTTCGATTTGTCTTAACATTGGAAATACCCATCAGCGTTCTGGAAGACGTCTCAAGGACCGTGGAACGCATAGGATCGACTCCGAAAAGGGAGCGTATCTTCAGAACGACAAGTGTACAAGAGGAGACAAAGGGTTGTCTGGATAAGCTGAATGACGCGTATCAGATGTATATTGTAAGTCATCTCATGCATCCACACCAGGACTGGATCCACGAACTGGATATATAGTTCAAATTATCAATCGCTGCTGACAATAAATTAACAACGCTCGTCAACGGAATGCGAGCCATGGCCCTGAGCTCCGCCTCCGAAACGCTCGCTGTCGGAGACGAACCAGATGAGGTGTGTGTAGTTTAGAAATGCTGTGCTCCGCCACACTCTCATATTCTTTGTCAGATTCGCCGAATACCGGTTGAAACTATTACATTCCTGGAAGAAATCAGCTGTATGAGGATAAGAGGATACATCGTTCGGTTTGACAGGGGCAGAATGATTGACCGCTTCGGGCAGCATAAATCCGTTATTGTGAAGAAATTCCATTCAAGTAACGTATGCGAGGATAGCGTCTGGGATGCGTTTGATACTGAGGTGGAACTACGGCGTGATCTGCTGTGAGTGCTGGACCGATACCCCTATACGAGTCATTTACAATGTTCTGATTGAATGCAGATGTGGTTTGTTTGCCAGGATGCTTGGTGTTTCTATTGCTAGCCGGAGAACAAAGATGATTGTAATTGAAGCTGGTATGTTCAATAATTCTGCGAAAGGACTTGAACTTACTGTGGACAAAGGCAGTATTGTCGCGTACGACTACCTCCAAAGTCTGTCTGGTCTTGAGTATCTTCTTGGGCATCTTAGAATTGTGCGCATCACTCTCTGGGCGTTCAGGTACAACTAACAAGGCAGTAGATATCCGAATTTGTGGTGCGGCACATTCAGCAGAGCCTCTAGTTGACAATCAACGGATGGTAGACAGGATACGTGTTTCTTCGTGAACACGGAGGGTCGTGGACAGGGGGAGTGAGTAATCTGGGTATAAGGGACGAGCACCATGTGACAGATCTGAGCAGTATCGTGAGGTTCTCTTGAATGCGAAGGACAAGCGGTTGTGTATGGGAGGACTGGGGAGAATTGACAGTCGCTGGATGGATTCGGGGTGGCGGATGGGGGAAGCATTCTATAGAGTGAGTGATCCTCAACTGTTGAGGTTAAGCGCTGAGGAAGGAAAAGTTGAGGGACGGCCGAAGTGAGTTCGATTCCTGTGCACGCGGACACACTCTCAGCCAACGCAGATAGGAGTACGGGAGCAAGCGCGTCTATTGAAGAAATTGCAAATTGGTTTGAGCTGATGCGAGAATCAGTGAGAAAATGGAGCGATGGAAAAACAAGAGAGAATGCCCAAGATCTATGGTGTTGGCTGACGTGGTGGATCAAATTGATCGAGGGTGAGCAGGGTACAGAGAATTTGCCTCATCCTGGGGACATTGAGTACACCGATGGAAATATCTGGCAGCCTATCTTTTTTCTCCATCAATTCTCACTCACAGAGCCACTGGAATATGCTATCACTGCTCAGCAATGGCACGACGGAGATTGGGAGACAATCATGGGAACCATTACAGGAGAACTGACAAGGTCTGAATCTCGATTGAGTCGACTTATGTACTCAACTGCCACAGATGGTCAGTTGACATCTCTCCTGGAGAGGAAATTCGCCTTCGCACATCTGTCCGCTCGTATCGCACGATCCAAATTGCCGACTTCTTTTATAGTTCCGCACTGTCCCTTGCCCGAGATCTTGGAGTCGATGTTCATATGCTCCGACTAGGTCCATCTTCTCTTGTCTAAACTCTTGTATGCTGACTGCCTGCAGTGTCTTGCAGGGGTTGCAATGTTAATACTTCTCTCACGTTACTCAAGCCCGCAACTGTTTATTACTTCGCTTATCCCCCCAACCCCAATGGATCAGTGCCTGATCCGCCGGGTTTCTGGTCTTTTTCTGCCGATCCCCACTGCTGTGATCAACACGTCTGCACTGATGATGCTCAAGCTCAGTTTTGGTTGTGAGTCCTTGAAATCCTCTGTTTGTGTCAATAGTTGATGGGAGCCTAGGTTTCCGTATGTCGAATATGAGACAATCAATCACCACATTCTTCCCCTCTTCCAAGATCTTGATTCGCATGGATTCATCTCTGCCCCTGCTATGACCTATGCATCCAACGCACCATTTGCCCCCGACTCAGCCAACACAAACTTGAAGCGTTCCAAGAAAGGATTTGGTGACGCACTCCTCTCTGTCTTCACTAAGAAAAGGGTGCCTTCACACTCCTGACCTCAGCTACTTCCAACCCCTTTCAAGCTGCTACTCAAAGAATTCCGTTTTTTCTGTTCGGTCATTTTCAGTTGTGACTGAAAGTTGGACCTAAAATGAATGGATACCTAGAAGCGTTCTGTGTCGCGTCTCTTCTGTTCATCTGATACAGGAATATACGTTTAGCTCAAAGGTCCGGATCTTAACTTGATCTCATTCACTTGAGATTCTTGTTTGGTCGCCGTTCGCAAACTTCTTGCATAGTTAGGCTTGTCACTTTGTATCCTAACTGTACTGTGCTCTGTCCTTCCACTTATTGAGTATTGCAGAATGATCCCTCATTTGATCCTCTGTCAGCTCTAAGCCGTTGGTCAAAATAAACCTTGAATTGCTTGAAATAAATCCGGGCCCACAAACGAGGTTGCTGCTTTGTCAGCAATCAATGACTCTGGAAGATCTCAAGCTCTTGACATGATCGCACAATCAACCCATGTGTGGTCTCATTGTTTTCTCTTATCAGAGCTCTTCCTATTCCCCCAACATCTCATGTGGCATTGACGAATCACCAAGCGTGTACAGTAGCCTTTCACAAATCTCCTTACGTGTACAGACCTCTTTGTAGCTTGTCAGACTGTCAATGGAATCATAGCTGACGTCGGCCATGCAAATTTGTGAGTGCAGGGTGATGCATCGACCTCTTCGCATCGATAACAAAATTCCAGATCTTCGGCGCAAGTTTCGATTGTCGACTCTCGCCAAGAGGCCTCTGAAGGATGTTCTGAATGGCGAGAGAAGATTCAGACAGTAGAGGATGGCAAGACCTTGACTGCGACTGCTGTTTGCAGTAAAGCTTAGGAGTGGACGATGGTGAGTAGAACTCCTCTCGTCACGGACCTGACGATGTCAGCTTTCAGGATTACAACACATTTTTCAGAGATGTCTTTGACCTGGAGTCTGGAAATTTGCGTAAGACATTCTCCGGGCGCCGGCCCAGTCGCGGAAATAAATCTTGTGATGTCCCATCCAGGAAGATGAGAACCTAATGATCCACAAGACGAATATCCCATTTCTTGCAACATTGCTGTCGTCTAGTCCTCAGATAGAGTGTCATTTTCATCTGGACAGTGAATATACGAAGTTTTGGGTGCTGAGAAGGTCAAAGACGCGTTGACCGAGGCTTGAAGTCGGCTTTGAAAAGGCTGGGGGATGGGATGACGTCACGCGATCTTCGTCGAATGATTCTATGCTAAATTGCAAACCAGTCTGATGGTCGTACGAGACGAACCTCAACATGCGAAGCTCTTTAGATGTCTCTGGGAAATATAGTCAGGGGCGAAAAGGAATGTCTTTGCCAGATCGCAGCGGACGACACAGAAAGCACTCGGTCTTCCGGCCTTACGACCGAGCCTCTCCTCCTCACCACCATGTCGTCCACCGCCACCGCCATCCGCAACAGCGCCCCCAGCTCACCTACAGCGATGTAGCACTGGACGTTCATCTCGTCTTTCCAGAAATGCTACCGCTATGCTAGATAGGGGGCCTTGAGAACACCGCCTCGGCGTCTCTGATGGTACGACTACGATGTACTCACCTCGTTTTCTGATCTTAAAGCTCACTCTCATTCCCACAGCCGTCCCCCTAGCCTCTCCTGCCCTCTCTATACCTCTCCTCCTCCCAAAGAATGATGCCTCTGGCTGCGGACGTCAACGCGAATTTGCTCAGGAGCCTGAAGGTCGTTCAAAGCATTGGCGAGGCAGTTCCGCACGGTGGGATTTTAAAAGCCGTTGCGGGGATTGGGATCACGATATTGGAGACTGCCGATGTTCGTTCTCATTCTTCTCATACCGTTCCCTGATTAAGTAGAATCGGACAGCGAGTTCGACAAAACAAGGAAGAATGTGCTGATATAGCGCGGCGTGCGGCTGAGCACATATCAATGCTCAAGCGATTAGACGAAGACGAAGGGCTATCTGACGATCTGATTGGGCGTCTTGAGCGCTATCACGGGTGATTTTGTTGCTCTATCTTCATTAATTGTCGCTGATTCGTATTCGTTACAGCGTTCTCAAGGAAATTCTCGAGAAGGTCGAACGGCTAGGTACTGGGCCAAGTTGGAAACGAACACTCAGGTCTTCAAGCGTACAAGACGAGACAAAGGACTGCCTAAATCGGCTGAATGAAGCTTACCAGATGTATATCGTAAGCATTCCTTACAAACACGGAGCTAGTTTATTGAGCCAGCCTAGTTCGAGGCGTCGGTCGCAACAGACAACAAGCTCACGACCCTAGTGAGAAGCGTGAATGCTCTTTCGTTGAGATTGCAAGTGTCTCCACGAGGCGGCGAAGCGGACGAGGTGAGACGTATCATAGTCCTGTGCTACATCTGGCCCGCTCACCATTATCGATAGATCCCTATAGATCGATTGGAATTTGGCCAAGAAATACAGCTGGTCGACAAGAAGACCTACGTTCTTCGTCTAGAGCATGGGCAAATGACGGATATCATGGGGAGACCAAGGCGCGTTATCTTGCGCAGGTTTGAGGCGAAGCCCGATGTGGAAGACGATGATCGGCGTTTGGAAGAGTTCAAAAGGGAGGTCGAACTTCGTCATGATCTCCTGTGAGCATCAGACTATCATTCTAGTACGAATAAATCTAACCACAAGGCACCAGAAATCAATATGTAGCTAGAGTGCTTGGCATCGCAAGTTCAAAGACGGGGCGAACGAAAATGATTGTGATGGAAGCCGGTGAGTTAATTGATCTACAAAGAGGCTTGAATTCATCGCGGCCGAAGGCACCATTTCCGCGTACGATTACCTACAAAACCTGTCCGGTCTCGAGTATTTTCTGGAGCAAACGCGGGTTGTGAGGATCGCTCTTTCAGCGTCTATATAGAGCTAACAAGGCAGTAGATGTGTGAATTTGTGGTGCGCAAGGCTCAATGGACTGTGTGTTTAGCGATTAACGGACAGTAGTCCGGATACAGATTTCTTCGGGAACACAGAGGGTCGTGGCGAGGAGGGGTGAGTCTTCTGAACGTGTGCGACTAGCAGCTGGTGACGGAGGAGAGCAGTATCAAGATGTTCTGCTGAGTGCAAAAGATAAGCGACTGTGTATGGGAGGATTGGGGAGAATGGACGGTCGGTGGGAGGACTCGGGGTGGCGGATGAACGAGGCGTTCCTGAGGGTGCGTGATCCTTGACTGCGAAGATTAAGCGCTGATGGAAAACCAGTTGAAGGACGGAGACAGTGAGTCGGATTTTGCTGCGAGTGAACACTTTTTCAGTCAATGCAGATTGGACTGGGGCAGGGAGCTGGTCCTTTGAAGAATATGCAAACGAGTTCGAGCGAATGAGGGAATCAGTGACAAAGTGGAGCGAAGAGAGGACAGAAGCGAACGGTCGAGATCTGTTCAATTGGCTGAAGTGGTGGAGCGGATCGAGTGAGGAAGAGCGAGGAACAGAGAATTCGCCGACTGTCGGGAAAATTGGATGGAAAGACGGAAATGTCTGGCATCCGATTCCTCTTCTTCATCCCTTCCGACTTGCACAGCCACTACAATATCTCATCACTGCTGCTCGACTGCGTGAGGGAGAGTGGGAGACAGTCGTGGGAATGCGGATCGGAGAATACACAAGGTCAGAATTACGATTCTCTCGATTTGGTCGCTGAATTGCTGCAGATGGTCGATCGAAGTCTCTCCTGGAGAGGAAATCTATCTCCATACAAATGTCCGCCCGCATTGCACAAATGACATTGCCAACTTCTTTTATGGATCTGCACTGTCACTTGCAAAGGATTTTGGGGTCGATGTCCGTTCTCTCCGCCTCGGTCAGTCAGACTCAGTCTTCCCTTGTCCATACTCTCGTCTACTGACTGTCTGCAGTGTCTCAAAAGGGCTTCCGTATTGACACTTCTCTCACGATCTCCGATGAACAGCCCTCAATTGTCTACTACTTCGCTCATCCGCCCAATCCCGATGGCTCTATGCCTGATCCGCCAGGGTTCTGGTCTTCGTCCCCCTCTCCCTACCGCTCCGATCTACATCTACAAGTCGACCCCGCGAACGTTCGCTTTTACATGTGACTAGTTCATCCTGCCTTCTGACCTGGTGGCTGATGCACATTCAGTGGTTCATCCCTCCACTTCGAAAGGATCAGCAGCCACGCTCACCCTCTGCTTCAAGATCTTGATTCGTTAGGATTCCTTCCCATTCCTTCCATCACCTATGCAGCCGGTCCCGCATTTGCCTCCATCACCAAAGTCACTGGTCAACAAGCTTCTGAAGTCACCTTCCTGAAACGTGCCAAGAATCTCTTACGCAGAATGTCCCGTTCTGCGTCCGCGAATAAATGAAAGAAATCACAATTATGAAATGCCCAAGTTCACTTTAATGCTCCATCCATACGCCGTCACTATCTTGTTTATTCCCGTTGATTCTCTTCTCACTATCGATTGACGCATTCACCCTGACTAATCCTGGCAGCACCATATCGTAGATTAGCGTGGGTGTGCTTTAGAGCTCAGGACATTTTGCGTCCCTCGTTTAAACAGAACTATCTCATATCTTTCTCTATCGGAGTGCAAATATGGTCTGACGGGATGCCTGAGGTTGACATGGCGTGTAGTCTCTCTCAGTAGCTTTTTTTTTTTTTTGATAATGTTTGGCTATGCGTATCTTGGTAGTCTATTCCTACCGCCAGCATGGTTTTGTACCCATGTCCTATCCTTTATTCTCGTTTTTGTTGATTTTGGATCCGGATCGTCGCCATCGTTTGAAGTCATTTGATCAATCTTTGGACATCTTGTCTTAGGTCATGCTCGTCCGAAACGCTCGGCTTCGCCAGAGCTGGAGCTGCTGCTCCCTCAGCGTTGATTGAACGTTCATCATGCAACTGAGCTCTCAATGCGTCAATTGCATCAAATTCCGGGACAAGTCACCTTCAGCCACACTGATCATGAGGACATCACCTCCTCGCCCAATATTAATCAAAACTCTGACGCGCTTCATCACGACGAAAACTGTTACCGATGGTCGAAGCTCTTGTATCCCGATATGTGCCAGATCTATGACTCTGAGTTCTTTGGCAAATACGGCAATGATTTCTTCGAGCTGATAGTTTGAATTCCCGTTGAAACTGGGGGATGTTTCGTGAGGGTTCAAGAGTTAAGAGTTGAACGCAGCGGGAGGCGAGACGAAGTCATGACAGGAGCCTGCAGGCCTGGTCTTGAGGGGGATCAGTACCAAGGTGCGTCCTCATATTTACGATTCTCTCATACAACATTTGCTCATCTTCTCGTAATAGCTCTCGTAGTATGACAGGATGGGTCGAATTGAGCGAAGTAACGCGGCTTTGCTGATTCAATCCTGCTTGGGTGCTTCAAGTTGTCTGGATGGAATGAAATATTTAAAAGCACGGAGTCAAGTTCTCCACAGCTACGTGTATGTTCCTGGGTCGTCGTTCACGTATTGGTGGAGGTTAGGATAAAAAAATTGTTCTGGTGACTCAACTTTATGTGTTGAAATCTCGTTGATGAAAGTCTGTGCAGAGATGATTTCATTGTTGCGCAGAGGATCCTAGGACGAATCTCAAGGGACGATCCGATTACGGGAGTTTCTCTTCCAAGACGCAGTGTTTGGGCTCTCAAAATCAGATTATATGGCACAAGATAAGACAAGATGAAAGAATTGATCGGCTCAACGTTCGATATTCACTGCGACATCAGATAGATCAACACATATTCCGTTCGACTCACAGTGACATGGCATGGTCGAGTCTTTCACAATCTCAGCAAAGCTACCCGTCGTCCGTTTTCCAAGGAGCGCGCCAGCTTCGTCTTGAAAGTCACTATACAAGCTTGCGTTCGCTAACGTGGCCCAAGACGCGCCCTTCGAGGCTTAGAGTAGACTTTCAACGCGCCAGGAGAACGAGAACGATGACGTCACGCGATCCTTGAATGATTCCATGCATGCTAAATAGCAAGCCAGTCTCGAGTTCCTGTTAAACGAACGTCAATGGATCTGGTCGCATATGGGTCCGTGATAGAGAAAACCAAAACCGATTAGATTCACAGAATGAGAATTTTGAGAATTTCGACGCTGAGAACTTGAAGACATTCGGATTTCCGGTCTTACGACCGAGGCTCTTCTCCTCACCGCCATGTCGTCAACTGCCAACGACATTCGCAACAAAGCCCTCAGTTCACCGTCGGCGATGCTGCACCGACCTCCAATATCGTCATCCCAGAAATGTCACCGCTCTGCTGTATAGGCTCTCACACTGCCTCGGCGTCTCTGAAGGTATCATCACCATGCATCCACCACGTTCCTCAGTATATATCCCCCCTCTCATTCACACAGCCTTCTAAGTCTCAATCCCCGTCTCTCAATGCGTCTCTCAGCGGATACGACTTCGAATCTCCTCAAAGGGTTGAAGGCTTTGCAGAGTGCAGGAGAAGCTATTCCTGCGCCGGCGGGTGGGATCGTTAAGTGTGTCGCAGGGGTGGGGATTACACTGATAGAGACTGCGGAGGTCGGTCTGCTTCAATTTTATATTTCTTATATTTGTCAACTCATATCGAAATAGCGAGTCAGGGTGAACAAAGAGGAGTGCAGTGACATCGCAAGACGTGCTGCTGAGCAAATCCTGGTTTTGAAGTCGTGGCTGGATCATGAAGAAGGATCGGATGAGCCTCTGTCTGATGATTTGAGAGATCGCCTTGAGCGTTATCTGGAGTGAGTACCATCCCTTCTTCTATATCGAAGCAAGCCATTGATTCTTGATTGATATATCGTAGAGTCTTGACCGGCGTTTCGACAACGGTTGAGCGACTTGGAAATGAACTGGGACGGAAGCGCATTTTCAAAACAGCGAGCATACAAGATGAGACGAGGGATTGTCTGAACCGACTAAACGAAGCGTATCAGATGTATATGGTGCGTGCATATTCCTGCGCGACAGAATATATGGCACTAATCAGCGTGCAGTTCCAATTTTCGTTAGCTGCGGATACCAAGCTGACAAAGCTTGTGAATGCGATGCAAGTCATGTCTTTGAGCGCGGATTCCACATTGCCTGCGGATCGTGATGCGCCGGATGAGGTACGTGTACACATGAACGGAAACGCTGAGGTAAACGCTGATATACCTTGACAGATTCGTCGAATACCAACTGATCACATTACATTCCTTGAAGAAATCAGTTCTAAGAACATGAAGGGATACACCGTTCGCTTCGGGAAAGGCAAAATGATTGATCGGACTGGACAAGAGAGAGCTGTCATAGTCAAGAGGTTTCAGACGATGGATGCATGCGAAAACAGCGCTCGGGATGCGTTTGACGCCGAGATTGAGTTACGGCGGGACTTACTGTGAGTCATGTACTTATATCATGAATTCGATCTTTGACAATGTCTGGCCTCTATAAAGCCATGCATCGTTCGCCAGGATGCTCGGTGTTTCCATTGCTAGCCGGAGAACAAAGATGATTGTTATTGAGGCTGGTAAGTCGAATGATTTTACGGAAGGATTACAAATCACTGTCGCCGAAGGCACCATTGTCGCGTACAATTATCTCCAAACTCTGTCCGGTCTTGAGCATATTCTTGAACACACGCAAATTGTGAGCATCCCTTTTTCTGCGTCTGCGGAGAGCTGAGAAAGAAGTAGATGTGTGAATTTGTGGTGTGTGATGTTCAGTGGACCAGCCACTCAGCGACTGATAGATGACAGGCGGGATATAGATTTCTTCGGGAGCACAGAGGGTCTTGGAGAGGAGGGGTGAGTCTCTCAAATATATAGGACAAGCGGCCGGTGACGGGACCGAGCAGTATCAAGATGTTCTGTTGAGTGCAAAGGACAAGCGATTGTGCATGGGAGGACTGGGGAGAATGGATGGTCAGTGGGAGGATTCAGGGTGGCGGATGGACGAAGCATTCTATAGGGTGAGTAATCGTCACCTGTGAAATTTAAGCGCTGATGGAGGGACAGTTAAGGGACGGAGACGGTGAGTCGAATTTGATTGGGAGGGGACACTTTCTGAGCCAACGCAGATTCGAATTGGGGAGGGAGCAGGTCTTTTGAAGAAAATGCAGATTTGTTCGAGCGAATGAGGGAATCAGTGACAAAGTGGAATGAAGAAAAGACAGAAGAGAGTGCGCGAGATCTGTGGAAATGGCTGTGGCTGTGGAGCGGATCGAGTGAGATCGAGCGAGGAACAGAGAATCTGCCGACTGTTGGTGAAATTGGGTGGTTCGACGGAAATCGCTGGCATCCGATTCCCCTTGTTCATGACTTCCCACTTGCACTGCCACCAGAATATCACGTCAATGCTTCTCGACCGCGCGACGGAGAGTGGGAGACAATCGTGGGAACACAGATCGGAGGATACACAAGGTCAGATTCCGTGATTCTCTCGATCCGGTCACTCAGTTGCTGTAGATGGTCGATCGACGCTTCTCCCGGAGAGGAAATCAATCTCCGAACGTCTGTCCGATCGTATCGCACAAAAGACATGGCCGATTTCTTTTATGGATCTGCACTCTCACTCGCCAAGGATTTTGGGGTTGACGTCGATTCGCTTCGCCTAGGTCCGGATTTTCCGGTTGACGATCCCATTTACTGACTGTTTGCAGTGACTCGCACGGGCTTCCAAGTTGATGTTTCTCTCACAATATCCAAAGATCAGCCCTCGACTATCCACTACTTCGCATATCCACCCAATTCGGATGGTTCTGTGCCTGATCCGCCAAGCTTCTGGTCTTTCTCTCCCGATCCCCACTGCACCGATCAACACCTCCAAGTCGACCGCGCGAATGTTCGCTTTCGCATGTGAGTACGTCCATCCTCCCGTCTGAAACAATGGCTAATGCACATTCAGCAATCCTTACACCCAATATAAAAGGATCAATGACCGTGTCCTCCCCATCCTTCGAGACTTCGACCTCCGAGGGTTCCTTCCCGGTCATTCCATCAGCTATGCATCTGACCCACTATTCGCGTCCATCAGCCAAGTTTCCAAACATAAAATCACCGGGTTAAACGTCGCGAAACGTCTCGTGAAACGATGACGTAGAATGTTCCGTTCTACATTCGCTAAAACAAAGGAGACATCACAAGCGTCAAATGTCTGGGCTCACGCCAATGTCCAATCCAAACGCCGTCACTACTTTCCTACCGTATCTAATGGCCCTTTTCTTGTCGCATGAGCTTGGATCTCAAAACTCTAGAAACCGTAGGGCAGCGCAGAGTTGCAGCCGTCCGTTCTATGACTGATCTTGTTTGAATCCATAGTTCCGACTGAGGACAGCCACATGTTCTTCGATAGTGGAACTCAGAGACACTCTGACTGGATGCTTGAATTTGCTTGTAGTCCCGATAATATCCTGCTATGTCATGCCCTAGTAGGCTATATGTATCCCTGCAGTCTGCCTTTGCTACTCACTTGGTCGTATATACATGCACTAATCTTCAGTCGTCTCCTCGGTTATATCTTCCGAGAACATGAGAGTATCTAGCCTTCAACATCAGGCGTTGAGCTCCCCCATTTCCAGCAGTGAAAACTTGGAAGATTCAGCTTGGTGGTGCAGGAGAAGGCACTTCAGAAAAAATTAGACCTACTAATTGTACTTTTGAACGCTCAGGAGTACTAAAAAGTACTCAAAAGTACAATTAGTAGGTCTAATTTTTTCTGAAGCATCAAACGCATTGAATTCAGGTCTTCTTCTATTCAGTCTCCTTCAAGTATAGAATCACTCTGTTGGACACTCCATCTTAGTTCTCATGCTTGTAGTTCGCCTGGATGTGGCTTTAACTTGCAAAATCCAAATGCAGAGATTGATTATGCCGAGTTGTCCGACCACGTCCCTTTGAGGAGCCATCTTTTCTCGAACTAAGCAGCACGTGTTCACAAGAAGTGTAGTCCATATAAAGAGATGCCATTACAATGGATAAAAAGTTCTAGGACGCGTCCTTAGTTGCACCTTGAACGCAGGAGCAGAACGCGAGAGAGGTAATGACGTTACGCGTGCTATCTGGGATGGGCTCAATGACATCTCGCCCGTCCATCTTTGATCTTTCGTTGATACAGAGGAGATGCTGAGCAATATTTGCTAGCGATAACTTGACAACCGGATGCACAGCTTGATATACAGACGGAATTGGGTGAAAGAGTTTGTGCTCCAAGATGCCGACTGTTTTGCTGCTTGCTTTCTTGCTGATGATGAGACATCCGCTCGCGAGGAGAGGCTAGTACACGAGTCTCGGCGATAGAAAGAGAACGTTAATTTGAGACGTTGAAAAGGCGACCAGATCTCCCGAGAATGCCGGACTAGTCTATAAAACGACTCCGCACCCAGAGCCCACGATACAGGAAGCAAGCGATAGAGCCTGATGCTCCGCTTATGTTGACCACAGAGCATGTTGAGGATCGTGCCACCGTAATAGTATTTTGCACGTCGAGCGAATTGGGTTAGGGTACTGGGAGCCTGAGAACGCGAGTTGGCAAAGATAGCCTACCGAACAAATGACACCCTCATCAGTCAAGTGCTAGTGACGCATCAGCCTCAGGCCATCAGAATCGAATGAAATCAACTGAACAAGCTACGACGAGAGAAGAGTTTTGGGCTTTGTCTGGATTGGCAAACCGTTGATTGTCAAGTATTCTTCCCTCGATGACGCGGTTTTTATGAATTTATCATCCACATGAATCTTGAGAATGGATAGATAGATCATGGACGCGTAAGAAGCTGGCGGAACCAGATCTGTGCGAGGAGGAAGAAACCGACGACGCCACACAGTCAAATTCTGGTACCAGCATGAAAACCAAAACATGAGGGACGAAACCTCTAGTCATATTGAAGCTACGCGCCTATGCATTTCAGTCTGAAGGTAAGATCTTGATCAAGCAGTTTCGAAAGCTTGCACGTCGTCGTCAAAGAAAGCACTCGGCCTTCCGACGATCCGATCGACGCTCTCTTCCACGATGTCGCTCCCTAAACCAACCATCTGCGATACCGCACAGACTATTCATCTCAGTGTTCTCTAGACGTACCACCGCGGTGCAGTCTGTGTCAAATAGGAGCTCTGGAGACACCGCCATCAGCGCTTCCGCTGGTACGACTACCATGCACGCACCCCTTTCCTCATATAAACCTTCTCTCATGCTCATTGCCTTCGCCTTCCTCCTCCTCGTATCATCTCGATGCCTCTCTCGGCAGACGCATCGTCGAATCTACTAAAAGGATTGAAGATCTTGCAGAGTCTGGGTGAAGCGATTCCGCATGGAGGAGGTATCATTAAAGCTATTGCCGGGATTGGAATTACGGTGCTCGAGACTGCCGAGGTATGTACGGCCAGATAAATCTATTCTTTGAATCGTGTTCTGAATGAGGCTTCGTACAGAGAGTCCGGGTGAATCGAGAGGATTGTCAAGATATTGCCGAACGAGTCTCTCGGCAGATCTTGATGCTCAATTCACAAATCGATCTTCCATCTAACGGAATGATATCTGAAGACCTCCAACAACGATTACAAGCTTATCTCGAGTGTGTAACTTGATCTTATTGTGGCACTCGTCATTTGCTTATCGCGATAATACAGAGTCTTGCAAGAAGTCGTCAGCTCGGTGGAACGACTTGTCGCCCAATCGACCTCGAGACAGATATACAGGACTGGTAGCATACAGGATCAGACGAAGGATTGCTTGCAAAAGCTTGATGACGCGTATCGTATATTCATGGTACATCGCTATGCTGTCTTCCTATTGACTGGGCACTAAACGAGAATCTACTAGATCCGGAGTTCTGTTGCCGTCGATTCTAGACTCACGAGTATCGAAAACGGGATGAGATCCCTAGCCTTGGGACCAGCCACGCAGACACCTCGAGGCTTTGATGAGCCGGATGAGGTGCGATATCACTCTATCTTTTGCATAAAATGCTCGCTAACTCTCTTGATCAGGTCCCACGGATTCCCATGCAGCAGATCGAATTCGGCGAAGAAATATCACGTCGAGAGAAAAAGACACATATTCTTCGTGTCGAGCACGCAGAGATTGTGGATTTGATGGGGACTCGGAGATCCGTGGTGTTGCGCAGGTTCCAAATTAAGCCGGAGGTGGCAGATGAGGATCAAGGTTTTGAGGAATTCAGGAGAGAAGTTGATTTTAGAGCAGATCTGTTGTGAGTATTATCGTTACGGATTGACGAGCTCGAGCATCTGATGACGACGTTTGACTAGAAATCGCCATTTTGCTAGGATGCTCGGCGTTGCCAGTTCGAGTACAGGGAGGACGAAGATGATTGTGATGGCAGCTGGTAAGTCCATTGATCTACGAAGAGACCGGAACTGAGCGTGGCCGAAGGCACGATTCCGGCATACGATTACCTTCAAAGTCTGTCTGGTGTCGACTATTTTCTTGAGGAGATGCGAATCGTGAGTATTCCTCTCTTGGCATCTCTGTATCGTTCAAAAAGAATTAGATGTGTGAATTTGTGGTCAGTCACGTTCAATGAACCGTCTACCCAGCGATTGATAAACAGTAGGCAGGATATAGGTTCCTTCGGGAACATAGAGGGTCTTGGAGAGGAGGGGTGAGTGTCTTGACCATTGGGGCGAGCAGCCGGTGTCAGAGCTGAACAGTATCGAGATGTTCTGTTGAGTGCAAAGGACAAGCGGCTGTGCATGGGAGGATTGGGGAAAATGGATAGTCGGTGGGAGGATTCAGGGTTGCGGATGTCCGAGGCATTTGGTAGGGTGAGTGATTTTAGACTGCAATGATTAAGCGCTGAAAGAGGAACAGCTGAGGGACGGAGACAGTGAGTCGGATTTGGTTG
>KV428305.1:0-24941 GCA_001632355.1 Sistotremastrum suecicum HHB10207 ss-3
GTTGTAGCAGAGCCGTACCAGCCCCCCGAGAGAAATTCCAAGCAGGCGAAAGAAGTATTGAAGGTTGGCCAACGCTCGTATAGGAGACCAGTCCAACGAAAAAACAATCAGCAAAACCCGATTCTTATGTTATTTTTATTTTATCACTTTTCGACCGATGATTACACCACCTCCCAGTTCTCAGACATCACGCAGTATCCCAAGCACTTGACTGATTTTTTAACCGTTTTATTTCACCGTTTACTTTCGACTCCGATACTCTCCGAAAGCCAGTAGGATAGTATTCGTGTACCTTGGCGCCCTAAAGGGCAGCCTGCTCGCACGTTAAATACAAAGATTCTCTCTCTCTCTCTCTCACGCTGTGGGGCAAAATCGGACTTGCTGTGGGCCAATTTTCCCAGACGCGTGGGCCGAATTTAGGCAACGCTGGGGCCAAATTGATGCGAATGGGGCGAAATCTGCAACTCCTGGGGGCATAATCGATGGAACCTGAGGGCAGAATTAGTCTCAGTTGGGGTCAAAATAGACCTCTGATGGGGCGATATAGAGCATATTTTGGGGCATATTTTTATTCGAGGGGGCACATTTGACGGCCTATGGGGCACAACTACCTAAGATTGGGGCTGAAACTATTTTCGGTCAAAGATTTGGTTCCGAAGCGCCCAGGTGTGGCACGTCTCGCGCTCAGTGCCTTTGTCTTCCTCCTTCCATCATCACGGCAACGCACTACGACATGTCTCTGCCTTTTGAACTCTGTGCAAGAATTACAGACGAGATCAGAGCTTGGGACGACCGCCTAGTTGAAGAGAAGACCTTGGTCAATCTCTCCGCGGTATCCAAGTCCTGGAGACCCGAAGCTCTACGGGCTCTATGGTCCAAGGTCGTCATCGACGATAAAGACATGGGATCCGAGAACCCACGCGGCACAAAGGGTACTATAGCCATGGTATCCATCATCGTCCAGAACGAATATTGTCACTACATCCGCGACCTCAGAATTATTCTCGAGATGGCTAACGCGACTGAAGAACCGCAATACGTCGTGCCTGGTTTTTCTATGGAGGATAAAATCGTTTATACCCTATACAATTCTACCAACCTACGCGAGTTGCACATTCGAGATTTGGCGATGCATCATTCGAGGATCGAAAAGAACATCGGTGGCATGATCGTGCAGTCTGCCTATCGATGCAGATTCCCTCAGCTTCATTCGTTGAAATTGATCCTCAACCAAAACGATGACTATCGTGAACCCGACTGTTCGAAAAGCGGGGACGGCTTATTGCGATTCTTGACCAATCATCCCGACTTGACTCACCTAAACCTCAGCGCAGAAGACGAGTATTCTCTCAAACCTGCAGGAAGGTTTCCACGCCTTCTCTCAAACCTGAAAGGTTTCGAGGGCAGCCCTGAAGAAGCGAGGATTCTCGCAGGGTCATCAAGTCCACTCGGCTCAAGCTTAACCAATATAACCCTTAATATTCATCCCATGGATGCACTTGATTATGATCATGCTCATTGGTGTCTAGTCGAGGATCTCGGTCTGCTTGACAAGCCATTCAACTCAGTTCGCAGTCTCGAATTCTCTGCTATGTGCGGACCCTATCTTGACGTGGACATTTTATTGGCGGTCCACCGATGCTTCCCAAATCTGGAAGAACTCCGTGGTGTTGCTATTCCTCCGGAGATTGTCGTGGGTGTCTGTTTCTTCTTTGATTGATTGAAATACAGCGATACCCGCAGGAAATTCTCTTGACAACAGGAACAATCCGCGATGAAAAACCGCTTCCAAAACTGAACAAACTAGAATTCACGGGAGATGAGCTCATATATCTTCATGAAAGCGAAGGGGACGTCGAAGAAGCCATGAAAAAACTACCACGTTTATTCCCAAGCCTTCGGTCCGCATCTCGACATGCCTGCTATGCGTACCCCTCAAGAGCGGACAGTCCGGATCGACTTTTCTTGACATTTGATGACAATGGGTCGGTGAAGACTATGATGAAAGAAAAGCGTCCTCAACGGGCAGCCACATCTCCCCCAGCGCAGACGGTGCGTCATTTGCTCTTGAGCGAGCCCCGGCCTTGCACTCATAACTTTCCACAATAGGAAGAGGCTGAGGAATAGTCGACCAGCAAGCCTCATTTCCAGTTCTCAGTGGATCTTACCCCTCGTGTCCTGGCGCGACGCAGGCATACGTATTGGAGATGTTCCAAGCCGGCAGTAATATTGAAATTCATCTCGGCCCAATGGGCCCATGGTATCGCAGAACCATTATCGTCAACCTTCGTTATATAACTCGCTTGTTTCGTCTCCAACTGGACCACCACATGTGTACATCGTATTTGCATAATTTCATACCCCTCGCCCAAGACTCAAGTCGAATCTGAATATCTGAAGTCTGAGATAACATTTGCTGGCAAGCTTCCGATTCCCGAATTCCGAATTCCGCAAAGCATTTTCCTATGTGCCTACCCTTTCGTCCATGCACGACTCTCGTCTACTCAACAACGTGCCAGTCCCTATTATGTCTTTGAATAATGCTGTCCCCGGAAGTGATATTCGAAGCCTTGACTTGATGACCCTCGGCTCAGTTTTGCACTTGACCGCTGGTGGGGCTAAGGGTTGCGTCGGGCCATGCCCAGCAGGCCGATCATGAAAAGCTTTGAAGTCTTGTAACACTTTTACCATTCGAAGCGAGAAGTTGTCGTATTGCGGCTATCGATCCCCTTCTGCCAGTGGTTTTCAAGTCTCAAGACCAGCCATTTGTCTGGCGATATCGCGATCCCCTTATGATAAGCGGCCAGATTCCAAAGGATCATTACTTCTCGAATAAATTCCATTGCAGGAACTGCATGAAGCGGTACGAAGAAGCTGTTGATCAACTTACTGAACTATCGCCTGCCCGTGGACCGTTTTAATTCCCGTGCGCTTAATCTTGCCCATGCTCGGTCTCGGTCTCGGCCATGTAGCTCGCCCGATGCCCCCTCCGAATATTGGCCACTGCGCGCTTGTTTCAAAATGCTATATCTTCTTGACATTCTGAGCCTCGAAAAGTATCCAATTTCCTACCCGTACTCGTCATGGACTCGAAATCTTATAGCAGCAAAGCTGAAGACCGCTACGACGAACAAAGACTCTACGGAACGCCTATGCCCCCTCCCGTCTCCTACTCTGGTTTCGTACCTCCTCCTGGTCCTCCACCAGGATATTATGCCTCATATCCCTCTCAAAATCCTTTCTCGCCTCGACAAGTCGACTCTTCGTTGGCCTCATGGGACGGGTCTCCTCCCCCACTTCCCCAACGACCATACCAAAATGGAGCACCTCCTTTCCCGCCTCCTCAGAGGTCGTACGAAGATATGGGATATTCATCCCAAGGCCTGCAAGGACCGGGTTCATCCGGGTATGCTAGATATCCTCAGCCTGGATCATCCTCCGTACCCCTGGGCACTCCTTCCACGAGTTCTCGTGCCAGTCAGCTCTTGGGGAAAATCGTTAAACGCGATCCTCTTAACCCTCCCCCACCATCCTTCTCTCGAGCACCAGATCCTCGATATCCTTACCCGGCCTTCCAGCCAATGTGGCTTCTCGGCTCTGGCAAGAAGGGCCTGGATTCATGTTTCCCTTCTATACTCCCAACGTCGTTCATGAATCCTCACCCTTTCGCGAGTCATGATGTCGATCAGTCCGATTGGATAAGGTGTGTCTATTTTTGATTTTCCAATCGAGCTGTCCTCAAACTGTCACAGATTCGTCGAAGACATCCAGATCGCTGGTGGATTAACAGGGCAGCAACGCGTTGTCTCCAACGTCGTTCCTCTAGTCGCCCAAATGTCTTTTGTCGTCGGTCTTTTTGCGACGAAGGCTATTGAGACGCACATGAAGAAGGGCAAAGAACAGCCTGTGATCGAGCTCATCGAGATCTGGAATAATGTATGTCAATTTGAGTACGCCGAAGTGCTCTCGATCTAACTCTTATACAGCAATTCTTCCGACTCCGACGAATGAACGTCATCCTTGTCAAAGGAAATCAACCTCTTATGGGTTCCATGTATCAGACTCTCAACCCTCCTGTCGTGGCAGCTCCTTATGGCCGGTCGCGTTCTGCTTCGTCGTCGAGTTCGTCGAGTTCGTCCAGCGATGATCGGAAAGGAAAAGGACGAGACTATTCTCGGAAACAGATGAAACGAGATAGAAGAGATCAGAGACGTGGTCGTAGGAGCCGCAACTCAGACAGTGACGCCACCAGCGATTCGTATCATCTCTTCGTTACCCCAGCGTAAATCTCGATATCCAAAGTAGTAATATCACTGCACCATGCATCAGTACCACGTCGCTCCAACTAGCCTTAAATCAATATTCGGAGGGATGCTTATGTATATGAGGCTCAACTTTCAAACGACCATGCTTCCAAGCTTCGAGCTCCCTGTTGCCTGTAGGAGAAATGTATGTCCGAGGACTAAATTGACGCGCAGTTCAAAAAGGCGCCGACCGCGCATGTTATTCTGTGGCTGCCAGCAGCGCTGCACATCCACCCCCAGTCAAGTCAATCGATTACATCGCTACGCTGGCGTAGACAACACACATGAACTTGCCTCCCGAATTATATGGGCTGATCGCGGAAGCCCTGCGTGCGTCGGACAAGGCGAGCTTGAGGACCAAGACGAAGAAGGACTGGAGCACTGAGAATAGGGACTTACTGTCTCTCTTGTTGGTCTCCAAGACGTGGTACAACGAGACCATTCCAGTTTTGTGGTCGGAGATCTTCTTAGAAGAGAAACAAAACGACGACCCTACCGAGCATCAGCTCACCAAGGTTCGGAACCTGCTCGCTCGCTCGAGCTCCAGTTATGCCACCTATTTCAAACACTTATTCGTCGACTACAACCCCCTTTTCGAAAGAGAACCAGCTACAGCAGCTCTCTCGTCGACTCTCGAAGAGATCCTATCTCTATCCACCCATCTCCAAACTCTCCGACTCTCATGCGACACCCATTGGGCACCTTCACTTGTCGATCATTTATCGTCGCTCCATTTTCCATCTCTGAAGATATTGCACCTCGCAGTAGTCCGATCCGGAGAGGAGACGCAGAGGCTGTTAGGAAAGTTCCTGGTTCGGCATTCTGGCCTGGAAGAAGTTGCGTTGCAGATTCCCGGCCCCTTTCCTTGGGAAGACCTGAGGGATGCAAATCCACTTCCAAACCTCATCACATTCAGTGGTAGTCTGGCGCAATTGAAGCTCCTGTCCACTTCACAGCACCTGAAATCCATCAGGTGTTCACGAAGTATGTTCACCCTCGTCAGCCGCCTGGCATTCATCCACGAACTCTCGCTTCTCTCCAACCCATTCCTAAACGTTACACATCTCAACATCATGGGTTTCTGTATATCTTTGGATGCCGACACTTTGCGGGCATTAGCGCAGAGCTTTCCGTCTGTCGAGACGATTGACGGATTAGGAGTGACCGGGGCCTTCATCGTAAGTTCTTCATACACAAAGCTCTGTTTATCACCCTCATCATTGAATTCAGAAATTCATGGATACGAAAGTCGAAACGATGGCCAGATGCCTTCCCAAGCTTCAGAAAGCGACTATGTACGAGTCATCCCGGTTCGGCGAATCAGTGATCGATGGCGGATTACTTCCAACTCCAACCGATTCCGCCGTGGATGGTGCCTTCATCCGTCTCCGCCGTCTATTCCCCAGAATCATCTCCGCAACGAATACGAAAAGCGAGTATTCGACCGCCTACAGAATCAGACGCGTTCAGACGATCTACTTGTTCGAGAAAGGAGGCACTGAGCCTTTCATCGAACGGATGCAACTGTGTCCGAGATCCAGGCGCGATACTGGCAGTTGGCTCTAGCTGCTTTCAAAGGCTCCCTTCGCTTTCACATACTTCGATCAATTTCCTTGATCTTCACTATTCCGGCATACTCATCCACGACGTTCCACATCTCATTGCATTCAACTCACGCGCATCTTTCAACAAGGTGTCTTTAGCTCATAACGGATTCGCCATGGCTTTCCCTTAGGACAGCATCAAAGCGAGTCCAGCGACTTAGCAACATATCAATTATCTGTTACTTGCCATACAAACCGTATCTCAACATACATCTTAATATTAATCAAGTGATCCACCTTCATTGTTCCGGCGATTTTGATTCTTTGCGCTCTTCACTGGCTTGGTCTGTTCATGTATCTTGATTTCTTGATTTCTTGATTTCTTCAAGTCGCCCTTGAATATAATTTGACTTTTACCGAGGAGAAATGTCAGTATACATATATACGATGCTGAGAAGAACAGCTATAAATTTGTGATCCAGTTGCGACAAAGCAAGTCAATGAAATAACAGACAGAGGTAAAATGAATCCAGGCCTATACCACAGCTATGACCGAGGGCAGATCGGTCATAGTACAACGACAACGCAATCACATGTAACTTGGAACAATCGATAGCAATTCCAAACAGAATCATCTGCGAGCGAGCAACTTTTCGGAAACGACAGACATGGGCTCAGCCCTGATCTCGTCTACACTGCCTCTTCGAGGCCCCCTTCGGCCTCTACTCCTCTCGAAAGGCGGAGGTGACGGTCTCCTTCTCCTCGGCCCACCTCTCCTATCGTCGATATCATCGTCGTCGTAGGAGTCCCGCCTTCGTGGAGGGTCCCTCCTATCATCACGTTCCCGAAGTCGTGATGGCGGCATCCAATAATTGGTACGAGGATCTCGCTCCCATCCTCGATACCTGTCTCTCTCCGCAACCCAGGAGTCGTACATCTCCTCAGGCTGACCACGTCCGCCTCTCCTAGGCGGTGGAGAGCGTCGAGCACGTACGTCAGGAGAGATCCACGTGTCGGCTTCGTAGGCAGGTTTACGACGACCGTTCGATTTTGAGCGCTTTCTTTTACGATTTCCGTTGCCATTCTTTCCCGGTGGTTTGCCGTTCGAAGGCTCAGCGGGTGACCCGTCGGCCGTGTCTGGTTTGGATATGGATTCGTCGCCACCTGTATCCTTCCGACTCTTATTCATCAACGTCGCGAGACGATCCTCATCCTCTTCTGCTCCTCCACCTCCGAATGGTTCTGTGGGACTCCTCGCGATCCGGGGTTCGACGCCATTGTCTACAGGTGAATGCGTCCCGTTCATCCGCTCACTGGTCGCGCTCGCGGGGGGCTCGTCGTCGGCCATGGGTCGTTATAGGATAGGAATGTATGGAATGGTGATGGAATGAAGATGGGGGGATAAAATGCAAGGCAGCTCTGGATCAAGGAGCGCTCGCCGACGTAGCACGTTTCCCTTCCGAAGAAAATATCCCGCTAGAATAGGAAGGACTGGGGGAGCTTTCAACTCCTATTTTTGTGCTCCTTATGATAGAGCTCGTGGTGGTGTCGTATGCTCGTGTTGTCTATCGACTGGATGCCTATACGCAGGCAATTGTGGTCTCGATCCAAGATAATTCGAAGTGTCGATGAGATGGAAGAATTTTTGCAGTTCGTGACCAGGAATAGCCAGCAAGAGAAATATTTACAAGATAGGCGTGAACAGCGTCGTCTTCCGTAGCTCACAGACGACGAAGGGCCTGAGCGTCGTGGCAAGCTTCAGGAAGGGTAGCAGATTCGGTCACACAGCCGGATTCAATCAGCGCATCGGCCCCATCGAGCTCGGCTACTGAAGCCGGAGGTTCCCCAACTCCGAGATTTTTCAGTCTCCGATATGTATTTCGCTTCCGGCCTCGGTGGAGTTCGGAGATAGTCTCCAATTTTTCTCGTGATTTATTCGAAGGATTTGTAGCTTACGACAGGATTTACAACTCTAGTGGATGTATAGTCACAAATTCTATCGGAATCGTGGTCGCTCCTTCCGCTCGATGACCGGCGCGTTTTTGTCCGAGAAGAAAACTTCCATCTCTTTGATCAGACGCAAAGGAACATGAGTCTTCCGATGTTTGGCGGAAAGGGGTCCTGGGAATAATCGACGAAGTGCGAAGAATGCCTGTTCCATGGAGGCATCATCAGGCGTAGGAAAATCTCCATTGTTATTTGAACGGGAGGAACCGTTCAAGGCGACGAATTCGCGCATGACAAGTCTCCGAAGTGTGGGAAGACACTGCGACATGTCCTCAACCTTCGATTCCATGAATTCCATAAAATCTGGAGAAATCTCCATTCCTTCCAAGGTCTGAAGCGCTGGGAAACATCGACCGATAGCGAAGAGAGTGTCGGAATTCCAAGGGACGAAATAGGCGGTGACGGATAGGTGGACTACTCCAGAGAATGGAATTGACAATGAGGAGAGTTCACTGGCGAAGTTGATACACATCGCGATGTCAACAATCCACAGTTTGACTTTGTGCAAATAAACTGAAGAACTCAGCATTTGCATATGGGATAGAGAACCCGCGAAGGTCTCGAGTAGGGGCAGCGATCCCGAGGCTCGATGTGACTTCCAGTCATGATCACCCTCGCTCGGGAATCTCCATACTCTGACCTCGAATAAACGTGGGTGAGCGATTAAAAATCCCGCCAACTGTTGGTCATCGTTCGCAGGTTCAATGTCCAAACGGAAATGTTGCAAATGAGGGAATCTCAGATGCAACAAATGTTTGAGAAGTGGCATCCTATACTCGTGGCAGAAAATGCGCAAATGCTAGACCTGCGAGGAAACCGATAGAATTTCCTGAATAATGGAGGTTACACCCTTCAATGAGTCCGAATGTCGAAGACGTTTATAGGGATGCAAGATGATGAGTCGTTTGAGGTAGATAGCATAGTGACTCTCCGGATCCTTCAGGAGACCCAGAATCTGGGATGTCCAAGCCTCTAAATATTGAAGAGTTTCGGCGTCAGCGATGAATAATTCGGACCACAAAACCGAAGTGGCTTCCCTCATCCAAAGCTTGGAGACGAGTGTTAAGGCCAAAAGCGTCTGGTTCTCGGCCTGCCAGGTTTTCCTCGACTTGTGTCTTTGTGCCTCCACAGTCAAGTCACGCACTTCTTCGGCGATCTTTCCGCATATCTCTGGAGGGATATACATCTCGAAGCGAGTGTCAGAGTAGGCAAGACGACTCAGCTGTCGTCGAGAGTGGTTGAAAAGGAGTACGTCGGAGCCGTTCAGGTTGACTGATGACTCCGACTCTAATTTGCTCGGAGTTTCAAAGAGTTGCTATTGCTGCCGCTTTGCAACGTTGCCAGTTTTCCGTTTGCCTGCCTCAGTCGGCGAGAGGAAAGCACAAGAGTCTAAGCCTGATTCAGTGGAGTTTGAAGAAATATTTGTTCAGAACGCCAGAGTCAACTTGAACATCGGAAAATTGATGACATGGTCAATCGCCGACCAGTTGTGACGCTTGGTTTCAAGCAAACAGACCGTTGATCTAGAAACCAGATTCTGTCAATTCGACGGACAGGCAGACCAAAAACAATGCATTGCGAGATTACAGCACTCAAAGCAATAATATATAATTCTCAAGCGAATGTTGGGGAACCAAGTGAACTGCGGGCAGCGACATTCACATTCCGAGGACCCAAATTTCACCTCAAGAGCTTCATTATACTCCGTCTAGATTTTAGTCACCCTAGAACGTCGTAAGAGAATGTAAAAACTTGAGCATACCAAGTGGACGCTTAGTGAATCATGCAAACTGTTGCTATTGGTATGCGGGTTGTGCTCGCTCACGCCGTTCGATGACTGTTCCTCCATCCGAGAAGACCATTTTCATCTCTCGAATCCCCCCCATAAGGACAAGAGTCCGATGGTGTTCCGCACAAACTATGGCTGGGAATGCTCGAGGAAGAGCGGCGAAGGCCTGTTCCACGGAGGCATCATCTGGACGATCAAACTCCCCGCTACTGCAACGGCTAAAACCGTTCCGGGAGAGCCATTCTTGCATGACTAATCTGCGAAGTGCTGGAAGGCAATGAGATAGAACCTCGACCTGAGATTTCATCAAATCCATGAAAGCTGGGGAGATCTCCATTCCTTCCAATGTATGGAGTGCTGGAAAACTTTGGCCGATGACAGAGAAAGTATTGGCATCCGAAGGAGCGAAATGACCGGTGATGGACAGGTAGGTTACTCCCAGAAATGGGGACGATAAGGAGGAGAGTTCGCTGGCTAAATTGATGGACATAGAACGGCTGGGGATGGACAATGTGACCGTCCGCAAGTGAAGCGAAGAGCTCAACATGCGCATTTGTGGTAACGTTGCCGTGAAAGTCTCGATGAGGGGGAGTGGATTCGAGACCCGCAGTGACTTCCAATCAAATTCTACGCTTCTCGGCGAACCTCCCCGGAGCCTGACTTCGTATAGATATGGATGAGCCAGCAAAAAAGCTGCCAAGAGCTTTTTCTCATCCATTCCGAATTTAGGGACACCCAATCGAAAGTGTCGCAACTGAGGGAACCTCAGAGGTAACACGTGTTTGAGCAACGGCATCCAGAATTCCTCGGTGTAAATGCGCAGAAATTGAACCTGCGAGGAAGCGGATACAATTTCGCAAATATTTGAAGTGATACCATTCAATAATTTAGAAGATCCCAGTCCTCTATGGGGGCGATAGAGGGTGAGCCGTTTGACATGGGTGGCATAATGTGTCACAGGACCCCTAAGGAGCCTCAGGACATGGGATGTCCACACCTCGAGATCGTCTATATTATTTTTCCCATTAGTAACCAACAATTCTGACCACAGAACCCGTGTGGCCTCTTTCTTCCAGATCTTGGATACGAGCGACAACGCCAGGAGCGTCTGGTTCTCCGCTCGCCAAGTTTTGCTCGACTTATGTCGTTGACCCTCCACAGAAGAGTCACGGACTTCTTCGGCAATCTTCCCGTAAATCTCTGGAGGGATATACATCTGAGAGTGGTCCTCGAAAGAGACGACCCAGCTGACGGCGTGAGTGGTACAGCAGTCGAAAACGCACGAGTCGGAGGCATGCGCGTTGACTCCGACCGTGCTGTGCTCGGAGTTCCAAAGAGTTGCTACTGCTACCGCCGTCACCTCCATGTGATATTGCGTGCCTTACTCATTCGCGAGTGGACAGAACAAGAGTCTGTTATTCTTTGAGTGGAAAGTCAAGAGACTCAAGGGTTCAGTCAAATTAATGCAAGCATGTTGCGGGAGGATTTACAAATTGCTATTTGGAAATATACTTGGTCAATCGATAGGTAATTTACTCATCCTCAACGGCAACAGCAGGCTCTGGAGAAGAGCGACGTTTCTCTGTCAACACAGCCCTGTATGATGTAGAAGAGTAAAAGAACTTCATTGTTTTGGAAGCTCCCGCAAACCTGTTTCTCCTGTAGTTCTGGGCGAATTCGATCGCAGGGAACAATCGTCGAAGAGCGCTGAATGCGTTTTTCATGGACTCGTCATCAGCGGTTAGGAAAGCATCGCCCCAAGACATCGAGTGCGATTTCCCGCACTTTGTTTCAGTCAAGTATAACTGACGGAGTTGAGGTAAGCATCGAGACAAGTCTTCGAGCTTGCTTCCCATAAACGTCAAGAAGTCGGGAGAGATCTGCACCCCTGAAAGTCTTTGGAGGGAAGGAAAGGTTTTTCCCAGTGCTCTGACGACATCGGCAACAAATGGGATGTATGCACTCGAGATGGTCAGATGGGTAACCTTGGCGAATGGATTTGACCAATAGGACAGTTCAGATATGAACTGGAAGGTGTCCACTTCGTTTACACACTTTACGCGTTGCAAGTGTTGAGAGGAGGAGAGTAGGCGGAGTTGGGATAAACGACCTTCGAACCATTCGAGTTCAGGGAGGGGGTTCGACTTCTGTAAGCTCGACCAATCAAACAATCCGAAACCCTTCTTTATTCTCGTCTCCTGTAAGCGGGGATGAGCAAGAAGGAACGTTGCGAGATGCTGTTGCTCTTCTTTGTTAGATTGAAGAACCCCTAGACGAAGGGTACGTAAACGAGGGAAGCGCAATGAGGAGAGATGATTCAGAACGAGAGTTGTTCGATTAACACAGTAGATGCGGAGGCATTGTACCTGCGTGGAGATGGAGATGATCTGCTGTATGGTCGAGGCCAAACCCGCTGATACAGTTGATAATCCGAAACTTGGGTCCGGGTGGAGGATGACGAGACGTCTAAGAAATGTGGCATAGTGGGTCTCGGGGTCCCTAAGGAGCCCGAGAATCCTCGATGCCGAAGCATCGGAAAGTTCTACAGTTTTTCGTTCAGTAATGAATATTTCAGACCACAAAGCCCGGATGGCTTCCCTCATCCATGTTCTCGACACGAGAGTGAGAGCGACTAAAGTCTCATTCTCTCGGTCCCATTCCTTCTTTTTCTTGTGTCGTTGGCTTTCTAGGGAGTTGTCACGGATCTCGTCGGCAATTTTACCGCATATTTCTGGAGGGATGAACATGATGAGAGAGTTTTTGGTAAAGCTCTTGAGACGATGAGGAAGAAGACAGCACGTCCGAGCCGCTGACTCTGATGTTGAAAGTAGCGGAGTTTCAAAATGTTGCTATTGTACACAAAACACGTGTTGCCACGTATGCCGATTTACAGTCATGACTCGCGCGGTTCTGGCTGTTCTGCGCTGTCCCTGTGGTGAACCATCCCATAGCCCTCTCAACAGTGCGGCTCTCAAAATCCGAGGGTCATCTTAGCAAAATACGCCGATGTTCTATCACCGACAGTCGGCGACCGACGAACGGTTCGTCGATTTCGCCTTGAGCACGGTGACTCATCAGAGGACATCAGTACTCTCATCGAGACGTTTGGATCTCGAAGCGTCATATTATCTTTCAGAATGGATTATAACAGTGCGCAGGACATGACAGATCAAGTGAACTTCACGAAGTGGTACGCCTCTCTCCTCGCATTACTTCCATCCCTCTGTTAGAGTAAATTACCTTCATCTCTCTCACAATTCCTTCGCACAAATATTTCTGCTGGTGTATCGCTTCACGAAGTGCCGGAAAGAGTCGAGGGAGTCTCGAGAAAGCCTGCTCCATGGACATTTCACTTGGTGTTTGGAATTCATAGAATTCCCAACGTGAGTGGACTGTTCTAGATACCACTTCGTAGATTATCAATCCGCGAAGCTTGGGTAGACGTGACGGGATCCCCTTCAATTTTTTCGTGTATTGCTATCATTATATCCAGTTGAATTTTGATATGCAAGATTGACACGCTGAGGACGGACTCACAATAAATTCAATGAAATCGGGCGTTACACCGAATCCGTCAAGGATTACCAAAGAGGGGAAAGCATCTGCGACGGCTTCCAGAATGTCCAGATCCAATGGTATCGGATGAAGAGCGAATGTAATATGAGTGACTCCAACGAAAGGGTTTGGTAATCGGTTCAATTGCCGGATAATTGATGGTCGACTGTCGTGATTCGCTCTTGGGCTGGACCGTGAAACCCTCAATCTACACAATTCCTGGGTCTGGGAGAACATCAATAATTGTGCCAGAGTCCCTTCAAACCTGGTGACGAGGGGGAGCGGGTTGGATTCCCTCGTACTCTTCCATACAGATGTACCCGTTCCCTCTCCTAACCTGACTTCCAACAACCCGGGATGAGCCAGAAGAAAGTTGGAGACGAGCTCCTTTAGTTGACGATTGTTCAGACGTATCCCGATGCGGACCATTTTCAAACGTGGAAAAATCAGTGTAGAAAGGCGGTTGAGTATGGGAAGTGTGTCATTGTTGCAATAAATTCGAAGACAGTCCAAATTTCGAGAGGCAGTGAGTACCCTCTCCAGGATAGAAGTGAGAGATGGAAGAGGCACAATAGGCGGCCAATGATCACCGTGTATAGTGTCCACGTGCAGGATAGATAAACGTTTCATATAGGTGGCATAGTGAAAGTCGGATTGCTCGAGTTGGGCAAGAATGGGGGAGGCCCTGGCCTCTAGGACGGCGAGGTCCACTTTGGCAGAGATAATGACCTCTGACCACAACGCTGGCATGGCTTCGCCGTTAAGCATCTTCGAGGTAAGACAAAGAGCGAGAAGGCTTTGATTCTCGCTCGTCCACTCCTCCCTTGTCTTACGTCTGAGGCTTTCTGCGTCCGTTTTTCGAAGCGCGTACGCGATCTTGCCCCATAGCTCTGGTGGAAGACGTATGTCCATGGTGTACTGGATGATGACGCGACAACGAAGTGGTAGTGGTGGACAGGAACTCACTCAGAGTCACTGTCGCAAATTTTTGATCTGGACTCCGAGAAATATAAGTACTGGTAAATGTCTGGCTCGGAGAAAACATTGATTTCAAATTGCTCTTGCCGCAGCCATTGCCACACGAACGTGAAGGGAGCTGCGGATTGCCACTCAAACGCTTGCTCAAACAAGCAGGACAAAAGAGGTACATTGTCTCTCAGATTAGACAGTGTCATAGACGGCTCCGGCGGCAAGGTTAACGCGACACAGTGACTCGTTATTGAGCGACTTGTTCTACCGAAATCATGATCATGAGACGCACAGTCGACCGAGATGAAGGGAAGATGGCCGAGAAGTCCGCGGACTGGACTGACCGTCGAAATTGTGGCCGCACAACAATGATGATGGGGGAGGTGGTACCCATTTTCTGATTGTTCGGAAGAGCTGGAAGCCTCAGAAGTTTCTTATCGCTGTTGAAACCTCGAGCCTGATGAACGTCTTTGCAAGAGAATTCAAATTCACGAAAAAGAAACTGACAATACATGTAATTGAAAATAGAATTCGTGTGGCCGAAGAGCCCATATGAAATAGTTTGAAGTATTGCCTCCATTTTAAAGCCTCGGTTCCGCGACCAAAATGCAAGTGACTCTGCGTTGTCGAGTCGTCGCATCGCCATGGGAAGAAGTGTTGTCTGTATTCGGAGTTAAGGCTTTTGAGAGTCATTCCCTTGTCCTCCTCCATATAAAGAGCAGCGTGATCTCACGACTTACTCAAATTTCACCACCAGGCATTCTATACCTGCAGTTCACCACATTGAAAAGCAGGTCGATATCAACGAACATCGTAGAAATCAAGTTTTTATCGGAGTTTCAAACCCATCCGTATTCGAAATGACGTCCTTAGTCGGCGACATCGTCGAGCGGAAATCTGGCTCAACATCATCCAATGCCCCTCCTAGTCGACCGACGGGCACGAACACCACAGGATTCCCTCTTGTCCAGCATCGCTCGCAGAGTGCGTTCTCTAGAGCGCGACAGGCAGCCCAACGAAACCCTCCGACCACCTCAGTCCCAAGGATCAATCCAGTGGCATCGACCACCGGAAATTCGAAACCCCAGCCACCGCCGTCTGATGACATACAGTCTCTTCAGGGTCAAATAAGTGAAGAAAATGAGCGCAGAGTGGCTGCAATGTCTCCTCAGGAAAGGGAGCAGGAAATCGACAGCGTCAAAGAGCATCTGGGGGTTGGAATTGAGGACATGATCAGAAAGATGCAAGAGGCGAGGAAACGTAGAAGGCTGAAGCAAGGTAACTTTGCCTCCTCGTCCAATGAAAGTCTTGTCTGATTTTCGTATCGACAGAGCTCGAAGACAGTACGCATTCCCATGGGCCCCGCACCTGTTCTGGTGCAACAAAACAAATACTCACATGCACTCTAGACAAACGGCCATCATCGCCGCTCCCGGATTTTCGTGACAAGGACCCGGCTGGTATGCTTGGTGTATAAATGAAATTATAAGCTGCTCAATCACGACCCCCAGAACCCTCACTTGAGTCTATCGACATTGAGTCTCACATCCCTACATCACCAACCCAACCCCCCGTGCATCGTGAGTACATTGGTATACTAAGGTTTGCTGTCCGTTAACGAGACACATAGAAGCTTCTTTGAAGTCTGCTGTTGCTATCAAACGTACGCCATCTAACCAGCATCATCGGTTCCAGCTCACGAATGATATGATAGGACTCGGGCCTCCAGAAGCAGACCATCCTGATCGTCCCTCCTCCACGCCCCCTCGAATGCGAAAGCTTCGTTTCGCAGACCCGAAACCGTCCGATATTCATGTATATGAATCCGCCCCTTCTTCTCCCAGACGAGTGATGGGACTACTCCCCTTACCCGATGAAAGGGATCAAGCAGGGCCATCTTCGAACGTCGTTCAACTGCCTACCCTCCCTTTCAGCTCCCTTCGTCGCCGAGTTCCACAGCCCCAGGAGAGCCAAGAGTCCCCGTCAGGTTCGAGCAACGATAACAGTGATGGAACTCCAGAACATATTCGGGCGCAGTACTTTCCTGAAGCTCCCTCCGACGATCCATCCCTAGCCTGGATCAGAGATGTCCCTTCTTCTGTGGTTTCATTTTCGTCAGGGCAGCCTGAGGAGCCCAGGTTTGACCTCCAGGGACGCACGTTATCTGCGGAAGATGCTTCTGCGCTTCCGACTCATTTAGGTCTTCATCATCATTCTAATCCCTCTCAGCTCGCCGGTTACACTTTAGCAGACCTTCTGCACCTAAGCCGAAGCACAGTACCAAGTCAACGTTCGACAATGTTGACGGTGCTTTCCCGCATCCTTCGGCGCGAGCGCCTATCGGAAGACGTGTTCAAGAAGATCTTCGCCGTAGGGCTGGAGGCTTCTCAAGTGGGAACGAACTTGAACGTTTGCACGAGCGGTGTAGAGCTTCTATGGTCAGCACTCGTTAAGTCGGCATCACCTGCCGAGGAGAGCACACTCAAGAGCATCCCGACGGAATCTCTCATTTCCCTCTTTGCCGAGCACCTATCGTCACAAGTCCTCCCTAGGACTTCTTTACTCCAGATCTTGGAAACTCTCCTCAAATTAGTAACATTATCTCCTGACTTATGTGCATCTGTACTTTCGATACCCCAGCTCCTGCCGCTAATCGTCCGAGTCTTTCTCCCTCCTCCTACAGGCAATGATGGACCTTCTGCCGAAGTCAACGCCCTCAGACTCTTTCACCAGTTGGCGCGGTCATCGCGTGCCAATGCCGAGAAGCTCTCGGAAACTGCGGACGCGGCTCTTCGGTTCCTCGTCATCATCCCCGACACTTCCAGCGCTCAGCTTCTCGCGGCCGAGACCCTCACATTCTATTCAATCCTTGGCCGCTATGGCTTATACGCACACATCGCTGCGACTGCAAATGCACATATCTCAAAATTAGGAAATAATCTTTTGGTTCAACTACAGAATGGAGTGCATTCGCCATCATTGGAGTATCTTGCAGAAGCGTGGTTGCATCTTCTAGAGTGTTGGGTCGTGTGCGCGATCGATCCACATCAGACCTCGCCTCCGCATGAAATTTTATGGACGCAGATCAGCAATTGGGAGTGGGGCGAGACCATCTTGGAGCTGCTCCTAGTGTCTTCGTCGAGACTCGGCGTAGTCTGGACTGCCGCCTGCCGTGCCTTATCTGCATGGGTCGATGGTGCTGCAGTCAATTCGCCAAGGAATGGAGAGCAGGAACGAACGCTTGTTTATGAGAAGCTTCGCCATGCGATAAGTGATGGCGACATTCAGGACGCGTTGCAAGAAGATGTCAACTCTCTAATGATCTCGCTCCGAGATACTGGTCGAGACTCATTGTCCCTGGCCGAAGAGCGATCGTTTGATCGCCTGAGTGCTACTTTGAAGCTGGTTCTCTCTACTCACCCGCCTATTGGCTCGGATACCGAAACGCAAACCGCGCTTGATTTGCCGATCACTTTCACGTCTATGCAAGCATTAGCGGACTTGATTGTCGATGCGAGTTCCATTATCCCTTCCCCTCGTACCGCTGCATTCCTTCAGGTGCAGACAAGGCTTCGACGAAGGCTACGTCGCGAATCGGATATGGAGTGGTTGAGCTTTGCGATGACGCTGCCTACCTCCGTACCTCTCGGCGAAGAAGAATTCATTGCGTGGTTGTTCGATCAAATCGCAATCCTGCTCACGAAAGACCTAGCCTCCGCCTTGTCAATTCCGACTCCACCTGACATGTGGGACGGAAAAGGCATTGAGACACTTCTACCCTTCCTCGTTGAATCTCTTTACCCATCTGAGATCCGTCTGGCGCCATTCTTCCCTACGCCAAAATCGCTAAAGTTTACTTCAACTCAATGCAATTCGCCATCTCTTTCGGCTAGGATAGTGTCGCTTCCGGCACCTAGATCATGGCCTCTATGGCCCCTAGATCATCTCCTTAGGTCAGGTACATCGCAGGTCTTCAGGAAGCTTCCCCCGAGTTGGGACGCTTCGGAGACCGATGTCGTCCGAGCCAGCCTGGTCTTGTGCCTGGTTTCGCAGAAGCTAGTGAAGTCTAAGATGCCTAGATCCGAGGCTATGTTCGGATGCATGAAAATTTTCATGTTGGAGCACGAACAACCTAATGACGCCTCAACCTCAGAGGTATACCGAGACAAGTCGGTTGAAAGTTCTATGCGACTACTACTCAATCCGTACACTTGGGCGAACAGACATGACATCTCGGAACATTCGGACGATCTGAGTCTTGAAGACGCAGCCAAGGCCTACCTAGGTGCTTCAACGCCATTCTACCAATTCTACAGCGACTTCTTGGCTCTGTATGACGCGATATCGTTCGGGCATGATTTATTCGGCACGCTTCTTCTGGGACCTATTTCGCAGCGCTATCCTCGGGACTATCGCAAGCTTCTGATTGGTGACCATCGCCATGTGCTCCGCTATATCCGGACCGAGCCTGGCCAAGTCCTATCAGGTGACCTTTCGGCATACCTGTATCCTGTTGAGACGAACGGCGAGAGCATTAGCTTATTCCTCGGCGCTTTGACATTGAATGCTGGTCTCTCGGGATTGGAGGGCTTCTTGAGACTCATTGCCGTACACCATGTATCGTGCAATATCTGGCCTGATTTACGCCACCATTCGGGATCGAAGCAAGGGCAGGACGATCAGGATGCTAAGGAACAGGAAAGGGCTCGACGTTTGTTGGGTCTAGTTTCTAGTCAAGCACGCGCAGCGGTCGTGCGAGACGTCGTGCGCTATCGCCAAATGGGGCCAGAGGTAGATGTGCTGCTTTCACCAGATTGCTTCGACGCACCAAACGAAGTAGTGGAACAGAGAAGGGCGTGGCTGCGGTCGATCGACTCGAATCTTGCAGAGAGACTGAACGATCATTTCTCCGTTCCTTCAGTGTAGCTTAATTCGTGATCTTGAATACATGTAATGGCATTGGCAGAATGAGAGCTGACGCCAGCATCGGAGTTTGAATCGCAGATTCACACTTGGACCGGCACCACAATTGATGTTGACATTGGGCGACTACTTTGCTCATCCATGGTGTGGACTGTCATGCGACGGCTTACTTAGCGAGTTAGCTCTGTGAAATGTCTATCTTATCGGGAAGCCGGGAGTTCCTCCCTGAGAATCGAAGGCACTTGCGTGCTTTGAGCATCTTTGGCGTCATTCAGCAAGATTCTCGCCCGTCTTGCGCCATTCTTTTTATCTGAACGTCATGTTTAAGGCACTTCGTGGAACACTGAAAAAGGCGAAGGATCCTCCACAAAGATCTCTGTACACCCCTCTCATCGACATGTCTGCTGTCAAACCACCTAGCTTGTCTTCTGGTTCTGAGGATGACGAAGTCCACAAATTCGTCGACAACGACGGTAACCCGGTCGACGTCAAAGCGGCGGAGGTTCCTGCAGATCTTGCGCCTCCGCGCTTGGAACCCTTTCGCTTGACCGATATCTTCTTCCGACGCGACAAGCTGAAACCTTTGGACCCCAACGCTATCGCTACCCAGGTCTCGGTATACGACGATCCTGTCCTTTCGAAACACTACTGGCCCAGCGCGAAGTACGAGAATTTACATCGCTTCGATATCTCGGCGAGATGGACTTGGAAGGAGGAGCGAGCTCTTGTTCGGAAGATTGATTGGAGGGTCATGATGTGGGCCGCAGTCGCCTTCAGTGCTCTCAACTTGGTTCGTACCCCACTTTGTTACACGATAGTCGCATGTGTTCTAATCTTGGTGTCTCAGGATCGTAACAACTTATCCCAGGCCAATACCGACAACTTCCTTCCCGACTTACACATGACCACCAACGACTTCAACTGGGGTAACAGTGTCTTCCGAATTGCTTTCCTTTGCGCCGAGTTGCCGTCTCAATTGGTTTCAAAACGTCTCGGCCCGGATCGGTGGATCCCTATTCAGATGTGCGCTTGGAGTGTGGTCACCATGTGCCAGTTCTGGTTGACGGGGCGAACGACTTTCCTGGTTACCCGCGCTCTTCTCGGCTTCATTCAGGGAGGGTACGTTTTTTCTCTTGTTTTCTTTCGAGTCCGAGACTCATCATGAATCCATTCAGATTTATTCCCGATTTCATTCTCTGGATGTCCTACTTCTACACCAAAAACGAACTCCCCCTTCGACTCGCCGGCTTCTGGGCGTCTTCAAACGCCTGCTCTATCATCGCATCTTTCATTGCTTTCGGTGTCTTGCACATGCGAGGCGTTGCAGGACGAGCAGGATGGAGATGGCTTTTCCTCATCGAGGGTTTCATCACTCTCATCCTCGGCATTATTGGCTTCTTCATGATGCCTCCCAGTCCTACGCAGACGAAGAAGTGGTATCGTCCTAATGGTTGGTTTACCGAGCGAGAGGAAATCATCGCCGTCAACCGAATCCTTCGTGACGACCCCTCCAAGGTAAATACATTGTTTTCCTCTCCCATTCTGGAGGCTTATCGGTTTTTTTTTGGTAATCAGGGCGACATGCACAACCGTGAAGCTCTGTCCGTCAAACGTCTTTTCAAAGCGGCACTCGATTACGATCTCTATCCTCTCTACATTATCGGCCTCATGTTCGGTATTCCTATCACACCCCCAGGTCAATACCTCACCCTCGGTCTTCGGAGTCTCGGCTTCAGCACCTTCAAAGTCAATCTCCTCACTATCCCATCGACTGTCGCCGCCACTATCACTCTTTTCGGAGTGACCATTCTCAGTGAACTCTTCGACAATAGAAGTTACGTCTCGATGCTCGAGGATATCTGGGCCTTACCGTTCCTCGTGGCCCTGTATTGCCTGCCTAAGCACCCGAATCCCTGGGTGTATTTCGTAAGCTCATTTACTTCTCTCAGCGTCTCCCTGTCTAATGTGTGCCTTGCTTAGGGTCTCGCAAGTGGCTTACTATCGTACCCATACACACATGCGATTCAGGTCGCATGGTGCTCGAGAAACGCTGGTGCAGTGGCTAGTCGCACCGTCAACGCATCATTGTACAACATGTTCGTTTGTCATCGCATCTCTTCTTCTGCTTGATTCTCACGCAACCCTTTCAGGTTCGTCCAAGCATCATCTGTCATCGCATCTCAGATCTATCGAGCGGATGATGCACCAAGGTACAGACGTGGCAATAAGGTGTTGATCATTATCACGGTCTTCAACTTGGTCATCATGTATCCTGGAACGAAGGCGTATTACAAGTGGCGCAACAGGCAGCGCGACCGCATTTGGAACGCCATGACTTCTGAGGTAAGCTGGATTTTAGCGCTCTCATTACTGTTTGCTCATTGCGGAATGCTTTCTCTAGGAAAAATCTCATTATCTTACTACTACGACGGATGTCGGTAATAGGCGCCTCGACTTTAGATTCGCGCATTAGTGCTATGCTAGAATCAGTTGAATGTACAAAATCTCAGATATTTAGTTTTCGCTTCTCACAATAGGGTTTTCTGTCCATCTTCTTTGGTGAGTGATGGAATCAATTCAATGCTTCACGGGACCAGGGTACACCGTACACATAAGTACATGAATACTGTTACGATAACTTCATTCTTATTCTATCAAAAACTGTTGTAAATAATATGACTAGTTTCGCAACGAAAATATGGTATCGGGTGCTCCTTGGTCGGGCCTCGTCATCGTAAAAAAAATGCGAATGCGGCCGATGACGGTGAGAGACAGGAACAGGGAAGCGCCAAACAAAGATAAATAGCGCGGGGTGCGGATCAATCAATTACCGTTTACGTAATGACTCGAGCCACACGTTACCGCCAACCGCCGTGGAAGCCAACCGTGACTATCACGGGTATTCTCGTTGTAAAATACGCCGACCATTACCGAATGATATACCATTGTCCGCTTATGTAACGCCATCGGCACCGTTCCGACTGACTGCTTCCGGCAAATCACTGGCACTGGCGACATCCCTCGATGAACAGAGCGGCGACACAGACTCGCGACTCAAATGCGATCAAGTTACTATCGATTCATCTTGTGAGGCAGAGCAGCTTATAGGTGTGTGGTTCTATTTGTCTCCTAGCAGGAAGTGTGCTGAAACTTGAATGTCTCGTTCTTCGTGTCATGAACCGTCAACCGCGAGGGCGAGGGTGCGGTTCTGCCTGCTCTTTTTTGACTGGTTAAATTGACTACAAGTACATCAGATCATTGCAGACCTCAAATCCGTACGTCCACCACCACCCCGCTTCGATCATCGCCTCGTCAGTCTACCCTCGTACCACCCACTTAAAGTGTGGGACTCTCTTTCGAAAGAAAGAGACGACCCTAGACTGGTCGCTGCCTTGCAGGCATTATCAAGACATGGGTTCAAAGATCAACGATACGATTCTTCATTAAGACGGTCCTGGGATCTGCTGACGAAGGAGGAGAGGCAACGCGTCATTTTGGAGGCAATGACCCACATACGAAACAACGTGCGTCCTTTTTTCATCTTTGTCGTCTCTTTATCTCATCCTTAATGTCGCTAGCACATCTATGCTGAACGATACGCTCACACATGCACAATCACCTTCGTCGCAAGCGTCGTCCCGATAGAGCGTGGCATCAACGTTGCCAACAGTGTTCACTCCCAGCCAGACTCACCTCTCCAAATCGCATGCCTTGTCCCCAACTCGAGCTCCCGCTTCAAATGGATCCGCGATCGCCGATGCGCCGAAATGGAGAACATCTTCCGTAGCCTAGCACGCGATTGGTATCTCTCTCGCGACGTCAACATTCCAAACAAGGAAAGCGACGAGGAGTCTGGAGGGGAAGATCCTGAGGACTCTTTGGCCGCTTCAGCTTCAGTTTCAATGGTGAGTTGCTGCATTTTGGATCGGGTCACAATCGACTGACTGAGACTGCGTGCTAGGATGGCCGGAGTGCTCGTCGACTTGCCCTCATCGAAACGGGCCTTTCCTCTTGTCCTATGTAGTGTTCTCTATCAGATCAGATATCATGACAAAGTGGTTGATATGCCTGGGGTGATCTAGACTGCAGCATGGCATACAGCTTGTTGTATAGTAGTTCTGTATAGCTTGTCACTCGCTCTCCCATTTGCGTTCAGGATTTTTGCCATATGTTTGAATATATCTCCAACAATCATCAATAAAATTGCAGGAGTCGCAAATACAGTTGAGGTATGAGCTAAGTTAAACGACACGTTCTACATGGTTGAAATACAGAACGTGGACAACGAAGAAAAGAAAAGAAGTCAAGTCCATTACATAATGGAAACCCCACCAATTGCCCCGACGAACTCACAGAACAGCCAATGGTCAATTGCTTGCCTCAGATCCTTGGGCTCTGTGACGCCATCATAATCGGCATCCATCAATACCTCTAAATGATCAGTGGGAAACTGAGCGAAAGAGGTGCACGTATGGAAGGCCCATTTTCCGGCACGTGCCATGGCCACCATATCTGCTGCAGTTGCACCAGCCCAGGTGTAAGAGCGATCCTCGACGCTAGCGCTTTTTATCTGTAGTGAGTCAGAGACAGGCAGTTTGCAGAAATAGCAATAAAGACTCACAAGGATTTTGTCAGATGGATTGGCAGGATAACCGGGCCTACCACAGATAGCATAGGTGAGAATACGTGCCCTAAAATCCGGATCGTTGGCTTGCTCCAAGTCCACATAGGAGCGGTCGAGAACGCCAGAAGCACCCTCCATAAGTCCAGGACAGGGTATTCCAGCTCCAGTGACGAACTCCTGGATTATGACAGCCATCGAGGTCCCAGCAATACGAAACATGCAGCCATCGAGATTGAGGTGAGCGAGGATTGTGTCGGCGGCAGGTGCATTGTAGAGACGCTGGAGGAATTGGAAGCTTCCACCTTGGAAGGAGTGCACCATCTGATCGGAGGCATAAGTGAATCATGCAGACGCTAAGCCATATCGAAGACTCACTTGCAACCAGGAAAACTCATTCTTGACGGGGAGAGCGAATCCTGCTTGGAAAGCATTCAATTCGTCGTGCCCAAGGACACCAATGCCTATCAATGCTGAGAGCAGCATGTCGACCATAATGATGTCGTGGGTTTCCTGGGTGCGGCCAGGTTTCGCAAATGTACCATAAGCACTGGCCTAGTCGATGATCAGTAAGCAACATAAGAGAATTAGGCAACGTTAAAGACACACGGGACAATTGTGATGAGACACAAAATGGGACTGGAAAGGTTTCGTATCTCCTAGACGCCCCATGTCACGCCAATTTTGAAGTTCCACCCTCAACTCTGGATAAAAAAATGCAACGAAGTCCGGGGTGAGAGAGTGCACGTTCTGGTCGTTCATAATGATCTGCAGGAACGCGGGGCCGAAAGGTTCAGGTATGGTTAGATGGATGACGTTGAGCGCACAGATGATGCCAAGCATTGTGAGCTCAAAAAGCCTGTCATCGGGAGCTCGATGAGGGTGTTGAGGGAAGGCGACAAAGAGGCTGGAGTGTGCTCCCTGCTTTGGTACGGCGTAACGAGCAAGAGGGCTCAGTAGGGTTTTAAGGTCCAGTCCATGTGACTGCAAAAAACCGCAGTTGCAGTCAGGTTGTGACTGGACCTGCAGTTGCAGTCTTTTGGATTTCTGAAAATTAGGCAACTGGCAACTGCAGTTGTAACCAGTCGCAACCGTGGTCGCAACTGAGGACCCTTAAGGGTCCCCAAACAGGGTGGTCACAGGGTATTTTGGGTCTCAAGTGGGTCTTTATACCCTTGTTTTCATCATATATTGCATTATATAGTGTTATTAAGTATTACTAGACACTA
>KV428306.1:0-24620 GCA_001632355.1 Sistotremastrum suecicum HHB10207 ss-3
GGCTTTTGGCCCGGCCTCTCTTTGATCCCTTGGTCGGGGCGCGCTCACACTCGACCACTGGGTAGTGGTCAAGTGAAGGAATGGGGACAAGATGGGAAGAGCGGAGGATGAAAAAATCAGCGAACTTTTAGAGAACTTGAGAGCCCGAAACATTTGGGAACATTCGCATGTGACAAGCATCGAGATGAAGAGGGACGGAAGTAAAAGCGAGAAATGGTAAAGCAAAACAGCAGAGTCCAACAAAATGGGTCACTTGAAATTCTAAGAACATGTTTTAGTTGGAATGCTGGTGTAGTCGTGGTGGCGACTGACGAGGCAACGAGAACGTCGAGAAAGGGAGAAGCTGGCGCTTGCTGTACCGGAAGCAATCTCGTCGGAGTTCGGCGTATTCCCTTGTCTTCAACTACTCTTTTATTTGATTTTTAACCGTATTTTGGCTCATTCCTCGATTGAATATCCCCAAAGTGAAGGTGACTCGGTTCCCTTTCATTATTCAGACTTTGAAGTGGTCTTACGGTGGCGTCGTCACGTTGCTATGTGACGGGCGCTTCTTGGCTGTGACAGCAACAGTGCAAGAGTCGTCGCGGTTTCATTCTCCGCTCCCCAGCTCTCTCCCTTACCACTCACTCTGTCGACGGCTACTGTCGTTCAAGATCGACGTTGGGCTCGCTGTCCTTCGGGACGAGACAGGAATGGTCGGTCTTCGGACGTCAATGATCTTCTCTAAGTCGCGCTGCCGAATGGTGGTCGTAGAAAGGGGCTTGGTCAACCATTCCTGGAGAGCTGAGCTGAGTGGGGGCCACATTCCCGCGTCTCAGACGACTGTTCTCCTCCTTCCGTTCTTTAAGCGGCTCGGGAGTGAACCGGTACTTTGTGGGCGTCGTGTGGATCACGACCGGGGAGCGTCCTCTCATCGTTGGGCCGGGCTGGCGATGAGAGGCGCTTGAAGGATAGATAAGTCTTTTCTTTTCTCTCAACTCACAGTTTACTGATGCATTCTATCACAGATCCAACTTCGTCGGTTCTCCTGTTGTCAGTCTAGTCCGAGTGCTAGGCTGACAAGCGCTTGGAGTCTTCCCAGTCCACAGGTCAGCATCACCTTCTCATTCACTCCATCGACTCACCGTCAAACAGCTTGAGATTCTTTTGCGACGTCTCCTGCATCTTCCACATTTTCACTCCAAATTTCCTCTTATTCCAAGATGTTGCGATAACCACAACAAGTTCCTCGCTCGTTTACGTCGTTTTCACAGCGACGTGACGTCTCTTTCTCAAGATAATACGGTACATCTCTCACTTATCCAGTTAAATACTGTTCACATAGCTAGCCATGAATATACACATATTGAGAGCATTTCGCTCGAATTCTCATAGCGTGAATTCAATAGTGTTCGACCTCGGATCTTACGCTCCTCGGACCGTCTTCAAGTTAAGTTCTCCTGGTGCTCAGGTTGTCTCCGAGAAGTTTCTTCAATCACCAGACTTCTTATACACCATTCACACAGATTGTAGAGTGGGGGAGGAGGCACGGGCACGGAGTCAGATGAATTGTCAAGCAGGGGAGAATCGAGTAAGGAAAATAACAGGAACGGGAAGGACAAAGATATTACAAGAAGGACGATTGGTATATGTGGAAAGATAAGTGAAAACGCAGAGAATCATGCGTCGAGCCAGTGCAAGCAAGAAACACAAAGACACAGATCAAGAAAACTAGAAAGAAAGGATCTGCATTAGATCACGCTTCGAGAGTACTAGCAACGGTCGAAGAAGCCCTGTCGACCTAGTAGAAGATTAGAATCATCGATAGTCAATCAAAAAGAAAGGACTGACAGTGCTAGCAGTTCTCCAAGAACCAAACTCGTCAAAGCTCCTTCCAATCCTCGATCCACGAAGACTTCCAAATCCCTGACCAACTCTCATAGCAAGAGCCGCCCATCCCTTTCCAGTCAAGCTCCTACTTCCATCCGGATTGACTTCGACGATGTCGTGATAGCGAACATCAGAAGAGGGAGGTTCGCTTGTTCCACGAGGGCGAGCGAGTGAACGAAGACGGACTGTCGGGAATTTGATTGGGAGACGAGAGGTGAGAGCAGTTGGAAGGAATCGACGTTTGGTGGGTTTCTCTGTTTTGAGATCTCGGAGGACGGCAGCTGCTTCGATGATACTCTGTATATTATGTGAGATCAAGTCGAGTGGGATAAACTTAAGACTGACGACTGGTCGAGAACCTGATTCGCTACTAACGCTCTGAGTCAAAGTGATGACTGGCATTTCAGAGAGATCCTTCGCCGCAATGTCCTCCGGGACTTCGAGTCCGAGTTCACGAGAAGAAAGGACGGGAGACGAAAGAGGTGGCACGGTCGAGAGAGTATTGAGAACATCTGCTCCTGCCAACGTCATCGATTCATCCACTTCCTCGGGGTCAACAGTAGGCTGCTCGACAACACCATTCTTGAGTTCCTCCAATGTAGGAATATGACCAATGATAATTATGTCGCGAGGCTCTTCGCCGGGTTTCATACTCCAGGCCTTAGCAACGCGAACGGGCTCAGGGGCTTTAGGGATGAGCTGGAAAGGGAGCTGAGTGGTAATCTGCTCTTCATTCTTCGGCAAAGTCTTAGGACTGGGCCAGAAGGAAGCACCATTTACAGTGTAGGGACCCGATAGCGACCCCGATTTAGTTGGTGCAGGAGCCGCAGGAGCTACACTCGCGAGAGAGGGCATCGGCGGAATGATACCACTTCCAGATCCGGAGGATAGAGGAGGAAGCGGCGACGTGTACTGGGATGGTGCGATGGCAGAGACTGGCTTGTAAGACGGAGGCACGAAGGAGTCATCTGATTCGTCAGGGTACTGAGAATAGAGTGCAGAACGAGCACGACGACGACGAGTCGCGAGAATGGGAGGTGGCTCTGTCACTTTGGGAGACGCGGGTTCAGAAGAGTTGAGAGCAGGCCATGGAACTTCAGAATCAACCGATGAGGAAGGAGCGAAAGGACCGAGTCCGGGAGGAGGAGACAAGGCGAGGTTGACTCCAGACCCTGAGGCTACCATAGACGAAGGCGCGTAAGGCTCTGGCCATGGAATGTCCGAAGTGGAAGGTAAAGCAGATGGATCTGCCTCGACTTGACGTTCTCGATCGATACGGCCTTTCCTAGCTCCTCCGAGTTTACTGGATCCGACGCTATGGGCGTCCGGGTGTACCGGTGGTAGCCATTCTGTTGGATGTTTGTCTTTCCGGTGATATGTCCGGCACCAGTCTTCCCAGGGAAGATCGGAGGTGCGAAGAAGTTCGTCGAAGTTGTCTTTGGATTGGTCCACGTTGATTGCGTTTCCGTCTTGGTCGACGTCGTATATCTCGCAGTGCCATTTGCCAGGTACACCGATCACGATATCGACAGGGGACTGTCTTTCCGGAGCGTTCATGTACAAGCTTCTCATAGGCTATGACGAGATTAATGAGCGATCGAACGAAGGTATGGATGACGGTGAAACTTACAGAGACGACGTCCGAAAGAGCTTCCAGCCTGTGAGGCTGTAGAAAGCGTACGATGAGCGATGATCGAGATGCGAAGAGAAACAAAACGTACAGATAGACATAGAGGCCGTACCTCTCCAAGAGATGAAAGAGTGTCAAACGATCGAGCAGCTCCGTAGATCTCATAAAGCTCCGACTGGCGCTCCTGCAAATCGACATCATCGTGCCCGGTCCACCGCTGACAATTCGGACCACAATCACCACAGTCGCAAGGAAGATACGCAACACCGTCCTTGGGATGGATCACAGGCTCGAAACGACGGGTAACAGGCCACGGAATCAAACGCTCGGCTTGTCCTCGGAGGATCTCGGCAATGGTAACAGCTTCCTCGTCCTCAGCCTCATCCGAGTCCGAGTCCGAGTCCGAAACCAGCTCCGAATCTACCTCCGCACCGAACGTGAAAACTTCGCCTTGCCCGACAGGCGTGGCAAAGTCGAACATCCCACCAGCCTTGTTAACGTCTCCTTGCCCGATGCCCCCATAGGAAGGTTTGGTCCCCTCTTTTCCTTTCTTCGATTGACGAGCAGGTGTTTCGACGGCCTTGCCTTTTCCTTTTCCATCCTCGAGCGTACGATCGATTTTCGCAATGAATTCGTGAAATTCCAAGTCTCCCATGAAATTGTTCTGCACGTCGTCAATGGTCTGACTAGCCGCCTTGAGACTAGCTCGGAGGCGGTCATGCGCAGATCCGATTTCGAGTTTAGGTTGGACGGATGGCGAAGGCGAAGGCGAAGGCAGGGTGAGAGATGGAGGATTGTCGAATGCGGAAGGTCCAAAGATGGAGACGACAGGAGGGGGGACGGCGGGTTGTTCCATGGTAGGTTGGACGGGAGCGGGAGCGGGAGCAGGAGTGGCAGTGGCAATGTCGATGGGAGGAGGGACGAACTCAATGGGAGCGGTTTCGATGGGAGCAGGCTCGGGGGGAGGTGCGAGGAGAGTGGGAGAAGGTGGCATAGGAATTGGGGCCCTACAGTCGACGAAGGGGCTGGCTGGCACAGTCGTTACGGATACGACGGGGACGTCGGGTTCGCAGACCAGAACCTGAACTTGTTCGACTTCCTCAGGCTCGTCGTCGAAATCAAAATACGACCTCCTACGCGGTGGGGCCGAGAGGTGGTCAGACGAGTAAGAACCTGTAGGGGAGGGAGGAGAGTCGACGACGGGAGAGGCGGGAGCGATCTCGATGGTGACGGAGGCTTCGCTGATGGGAGAGGATGGAGCCTGCTCCTGTTCTTCAGCCGGTGTGGTATGTGGCGCGTCGATTGCTTCTGTAGAAGGGATCGCGACCTCGTACTTCTTGGATGAAGACATGGCTGCTTTGAATTTATCTGCCTTTTTGGAGACAGACTTGAAGAAAGACTTGAGAGGAGAGACGCGTTGAGACGCGTTCTGAGACTTGCGAAGCCACAACATCGCTGGGAGAGATGGGCTTGAAGTCAAGGTGATACGATGGTGGCTCGCAGAGCAAAATTTGGGTGGCCATGTCGGGTCCAGGGAGCGTTATATATCCGGGTTCGAAATCTGGGTGGCACAGATTTTGTTTGTTCGTACAAAGAAAGGGAAGCCCAGAATACAAGGCTGCTTTTCCTTTTCTGGGTGTAACCTTGCCGCTCGTTGCTAGCCGCGCAGCATGTAGTGCACATTATGGACCAACATTGCCCAATAGAGCCATTTTTTGTCGCGGTTCCTCCCAGTCCGCAGCGTGAAGTAGTGAAAGACATCGAGGGCAATAAACGCGGTGAAATTGGCATTGCCACTAACTTTCCGCCATCTTCGAGAAGAGCCTTTCCAGCACAGAACACTAGTTTTTCGATTCAAAGAGTCCGTCGTCCAAGACAGGCTGAAGAGCTCGTCGTCGAGGACGACAACATCAAAAAGCAAAAAGACAAGACAAGGTTGCCGGGAAAGCCGAGAATAAGCGCCGGCGTTGAATCACTTGTTTCCCGGTCAACACATGTCTAAAACTAAATTATGGCTTGATGTCGATCCGGTTTGCTTATTGTCTTTAAGAATCCCTATTGTTCCCTCTAACCCTTTGTTCCAATTAGGGCCACGATGATGCAATGGCAATAATGCTCGCCATCCATTCCCCTGAGCTTGATCTTCTTGGGATCTCGACTGTGTGGCATTCGGTTCCTGAGACGCGTCCGACATGACTGAGTGCTTCAAGACAGGTTCACGGGAATGCGCCTGCTGAGCATACACACCAGAATGCATGTCGTCTTATCTACGCTTTTGGAGGGAAGGAGGACTTGAATGCGTATCCTGGAGCAACCAAGCCTCTCGTCCGACATGCCCGATATGATCCTGAGGTGAGAACAAGATTGCTGTGCGAACGGAGCGTGCTCTCATTTCGCTTAGATTCATGGTGAAGATGGTTTGGGCGGTGTCGAAGGCCTTCCGTCAAGTGAACATCCAGCGATAAGGGCGAAGATTGACCATGGAAAGCACAGCCGTGCGCTGGAAGCAATGGCTTCGACGTTCCGTCAAGTCAAAGAATCTAGTCATCGACTTACCGTTGCTACCTGTGGTCCGCTCACGAATCTTGCGTTGCTGATATCGACTTATCCCGAATTACTCGATGTTATCGAAAGGCTTGTATTCATGGGTGGAGGCGTAGGGATGGGAAATCGATCGTCCGTCGCTGGTACGTCCTCAGAATCTCATTCTCGTTGTCATCCGTTAACATCACCGTAGAATGGAATATTCTCTGCGATCGTATGTCATCAAGCCTCTCTTATGCCTGTCACTGACCCCTTCTCCAGCCGAAGCAGCCCAGATCGTCCTCGACGCTCCAATAGAGAAAGTCATGATCCCAATCAACGTAACCCACACAGTGATATTCGACCACCTATATCACTCCCTCCTCCTCTCCCCAACATCTCTTCCATCATTCACCAATACCCTCCCAGAACCCGAAACGCCTCTCCGACATACCCTATCAACTCTCCTCAACTTCTTCGCTCAGTCGTACAGAGAAGTATTTGGCTTCCAGAACGGACCGCCGTTGCATGACGCGTTGACTATTGCTTATATTGTCAACCCTGAATTGTTTACTGGTACGAGATATAGAGTTGATGTGGAGCTTGAGGGAAAACATACGGTTGGTGAGACCGTGGTGGATATGTGGGATTACAAGAAGTGTGATCATACTTGGGGAAGGGAGGGGAAGAATTGTATCGTTACGCAAAGTGTTGACGTGAGTTGCTTCTTGCGTTGTAGAACGGGGTTGACCCATGTTCAAAGGTCGAAGGATTTTTTGAATTGTTCCTTGGTTGTATCGATAGATGTGACGACCTATCTCCTCTCAATAGAAGATAAACAATATATAAGACTACGCCATCGAGTTCATTGACGATTTTGGATCTCTTCATGAAGATTTGAGGTAATGTACAATGATTGTTTCGGCTTATCAACTCGGCGCAACTACGTCTATTACGACCAAGGCTCCAGCACGACGTACGATCCACCAATCACTTTATTAACTGAATCCCACCAACTTTTCACCTCCCAATCGAACCCATATTCCGTCAGCTTACTAGCCTCAATCCGGAACCGCAAGAATTTCGTACTGTCGGCGTTGAGTTCGGTGAGAGCAATGAAGAGCAAAGGAGGCTTCCTGAACCTCCTCTTGAACTCGACATGCCCTTTGAAACCGTTTGCTGGAGAACCGGTGAACGTCCCGCTTCGAGGAGCTCCTCGCCGAGCAGGAAGTGAGATCCAAGTGGCTCTCAATCCGTGATGATTGGCCGGATCAGCGTTTTGCGAACAAAGCCAGAATCCAGTCCTGCTTATTGACTCGGGCCAAACTTTGATCACCCACTGATGTTCTAATTGGAAACAATCGATGAAAGTGACCACTTCCGGCGGTTCGTCGTAAGGAGTCTGGAACTCGACCCACACTTTTGTAGGCTTTTTCGAGTTGGGAGAATCGAGGTCAACGATCCCGTTATGGAAATCGAGATCTTTGACTAGGTCAATCACCGAGACGCTGGCGTTGAACATATAGGTATCCTGATAGGGATAGAATTCCACGTCGAGCTTCGACCCTTCGGTGAAATAGCCCATCGTGAAATTAATCTTATCAGGTCGTTCATTGTAAGCGTCCGCGGCGGTTTCAATGCCTGTGATTCCAACGCAGACGTCGGAGGTTTTCGTCCCTTTCACAACGATCTTCTGCCTGCTCCCCTTCGAAATAGGCCGACTGGGCGTCTCAGCCGTCAGCGTCGCCGGCGATGGATACATCGACGCCATGAATGATTTATCCTCGGCGGATAGATCCAGATTCCATGGGCATGACCATCCATCAGTCGTCCATTCCTTTCGAACGGGGTACATCATGATGGACTTGGCATCCCAATGAGATGAAGTCGTAACCTTGGGTTTCTCATATTGATAGAACACGTTATAGTCGACTTGGGGATGGGTCCAGTTATTGGGTGGTCCACCGTAATATTTGTAGACCGCTGTTTTATTCCACTTGATATGCGCATCGGGTCGGGATTGTTCGTGAATGCATCCGAGGGCATGTCCGAACTCGTGGAGAATGTGTCTGCGCGAATCTGCATCATCGGCGTGTGTGGATCCGATAGCGAGATTCATGGAAGGAGTGGATTGGTCGGATGCACTGCTCTTGCCGAGCAGCGATTTGTGACCCTTATGGGGGTCAAAGGCAACACGAATGTCGGCGTCCCCTGAGGTAACGTATGCGAATCCCAGGTAAGCATAATTTAGCCATTCGGCTGCAAACTTTTTGACCTTGGAATGATTATCAGTGTCCGGCGCTTCATCGTACTTCAAGATTACACGAACGTACTTTTTGATGCTGAACATCAGATCCGCCTATGAACTTGATCTTTAGTGTAGATCCATTTGGCCACTTCCAGTTATTGCCGTGGGCAAGCCGAAACGATACATTATCAGGTTGGCTAGAAACTGGACTCTCTGGGAGGAAGAAACCACAGGCATCGATGTCATCTCCCTGGCCCATGCTGATCAACACAATAAGCCGTCAAAAATGTCAAGATCACCAGAACGGGCGTACCTTGGTTAACAGAGATCAAACGACGGATATCGATGAAGGGCACCATTCTTCTTGATCTTATATATGACACCCTAGTCATCCCATCATACTATCACAGCACATCTCCCCATGACCCGGTATAATCCAATCACCGTAGAACAGAATGCCAAATTTGCTCATGAGTTGCAGTGCAGGAATCAATTGAGTTACACGTGAGCCAAGATCAAGAAGACAGAATTCAGGGGCCGGCACGGTAATACCGTTCTTTATTCCTCGCTCGAAGAGATTCCGTCATTCGGCAACATCCATCTTTGAATTGCGTAGTAATTATTCATCGATATCGTGAAATGAAGTTGAGAGAGATTTTACAAGCGAGATTCGACAGTCGAGATTCCGGTGTAGCAGATTCGCGGTGGATCTCGCTACCAAGGTTCCAAGGCGAGATACGAAGCACCGACTATGGCGTTTATAGAGTCCCACCAGCTTTTCACCTCCCACTCAAATCCGTACTCCGTCAATTTGGTCGTTACGATACGGAAGCGCAAGAAGTGCTTGCTATCAGCATCCAGTTCGCTAAGAGCGACGAAGAGGAGCGGAGGCTTTGTGAATCTCCTCTTGAACTCTACGTGACCCTTAAAGTCGTTCAACATAGTGCCAGCGAACGTCCCAGTGCGAGGAGCTCCTCGTCTTGCCGGGATTGAGATCCATTGCGCGTCCAAACTATGAAGATTGGACGGGTCATAATTTTGAGAGCAGAGCCAGAACCCATCCTTGGTGATTGACTCGGGCCAGACTTTCATCACCCACTCATTCTCGAGCTGGAAGGAGTTGATGAAGGTAATCACCTCCGGAGCGTCCTTGTACGATTTCTCGAACTCGACCCAGACTTTCGTAGGTTTCTTCGAGCTGGGACAAGCGACGTGTTGTTGTCCGCTCTGGAAATCAACATCGTGGACCAAGTCAACGGCTGACACCGCAACGTTGTACATGTAGGTATCCTGATAGGGATACGCCTCCACTTCGATCTTCGAGTCCTCCTCCCAATTGGCCATCGTGAAGTTGAGTTTATCCCGGCGTGGTGCAGAAGAGTCCGCAACTGTTTCTAGTCCAGTTATGCCAACACGGACATTAGAAGTATGTACACCAGTCGCCTTGATTCTCTGCATGTTGCCCTTGGACATTGGACGACTGACGGTCTGCAAATTCAGGACGGTGGGCGAGGGATACATGCTAGCGATGAAAGCTTTGTCGGCGCTGGAGAGTTCGGTGTTCCAAGGGCACCACCACCCGTCGGTAGTTAAGCCCTTTGGAACGGCGTACTGCATGATGGAGGTGGAGTCCCAATATGAGGATGTGATGATCTTGTCGGCGTCGTACTTCTTGAATACGTTCCAGTCGACATCTTTCGTCGTCCATTTGTTTGGCGGTTTCGCATAATGCTTGTAGACGGCATCCTTGTTCCACTTGATCGGGACATCGGGTCTGGCTTGTTCATGGATACAGCCGAGAGCGTGACCGAATTCGTGGAGAATGTATTCGCGTGAATCGTGATCCGTGTGCCAGGACTTCATGGCTAGATTCATCGACTTCTCGTTCTGGTTGCGGGAGCTATTTGTTCCAAGTTTCGAATTGTGACCGCCATTGGGGTCGAAAGAGATGCGGATATCGGCATCCCCTGAGGTGACATATGAAAAGCCGAGATACGCATATTTGAGCCATTCAGCAGCATGCTTTTTTACCTGTAAGGCGACAGTCAGCATGGTAAAGCATAAGGAGGCCGTACAACATACCCTGCGATGTTGCTCTTCAGTACCATCTAAGAACTTGATACGCAATGTTGATCCATTCGGCCACTTCCAGTTTTTGCCATGAGCCAGGCGCATCGTGGTATATGTATTTTCATTGGAGTCGTCGACCTGGACTGGTGTATCGGGAAGGCGAAAGCCACAAGACGAAACTTCATCTTCGTTGCCCATGCTAATGACAACATCAGTGTTTCCCGATATAATATGTGAGCCGAAAGCAACCTTACCTGATCAGCTACTATGTAGAGCTGCTGGAGGGAGTTGTGAGGCACCCAGCCATCCTTATATGTCGCAGAGCATGTACTATCGGCATCTCTTTTGCAGCCTGTTCTGTTTCCTCCCGGTGCTATACAATCGCCGCTGGAGACAATGAACTCGGGCTATGCACGAATGAATTCATCATGAGCCAAATCAGACACCAGAAAGCCGAATCTCACCCATCACGATGGATCATGCGATGTTCCCTTATCGAACGCAGGGACCGGCACGGCATTAGCAGGTTATATTCCCAGAGCGAGCAAACCCGAGTCTTCGAGATCTTTGGGTGCAGCATTTCATATCGGACCGCAGGAAGTCCAGATACCTGGAATCTTCATTGTCACGAATACACTGCAGCGGGGTGCGGATCTGTCGACACGATAATGTTCGAATTGGATGAAAGTATGAAATTCATGGATGGCTCGTCCTTTCAAGTCGTCGGATGGTCCATCAGAATGCAAATTCCGGGATATGACGAAGGCAAATATTGCGTCAAGAGGCGCACCATCTTGGTGCCTTTTGACAAGAGCAAGCTTTAGATAAGCCTTCTGAGAGTTGGTCACGGTCGAGAAGACAAAACATTCTCGGGATTATCGGCTTCAGCTCCGATGTTCGTTCCTAAACGCTGTCACGATGCCATGGTCCTACTCGAGTATCTTTCACTTCATTGTGCAATGCCAGCTTTGAAATCGCACAGAGAGCCTTCTATGATTAATTTATGATCAGAGTCATATCGTTAGTCAGTTGTACGATTTTCTTCTATTTCGACTATTTATCAGGGTGCTTCCGTGGCCGTTTAGGTATTCGTAACAACGTGCTTTTGCTGGTTGGTTCATGAAGGACATCAGAGCTTTGTGACAATATGGTGAACCGTCTGGTGTGGTCTCTCAGTCTTCGACTGCCAATTTTTGTCAGGCTCAGCGAGACCTCGCTCGTTCACTGGCACTACGCATTGCCTACCGATTTGACGGTGCACGTGGATCAGGAGCAGCTCGAGCGCGACATTTTGCTTCATGCCCGATAAATCCAGAAGGTTCACTGGTCCTATCTGACGACACCTACTTTCCTTGAGAAACAAGTACGGAAGCGACAAATAATAATAAGCGCCGGATCCAACGATCGACTTCACTTCTTCGGGTTCCGGCCCATCAAGGTCTCTGGTCCTCTGGTCTCAAATCTCGACTCCCTTTCGTCAAAGCTACTATCATACATCCTTAAAGCTGGCATTATGTCTGCCATGTATTTCTTATGGAGCCCTGAACGCGTCAAGTGGATCCATGGATTGCGTTCTGCTTAGCCTCAGGGATTGCCGTATGGTGCCCTCCCGGTTCCCCACGCCGCACGATCCATTCATTCATATCACAGAAAGTCGTGGGATTGACATGAGTGTCTTGAGCGCGTAATGTTCTACACGATGGCCTCCGGAACGCAATAATTTTGCTTGTCGCGGGAGACATTCGTCATTCAGGTTTCTCTGCACACGCTCTGGACCTTCTCGAACTCAGGGAACCCCTAGATTTCTAGATGGGACTATGCATCTAGTCTTCTCAACTCCGGTTCCAAGTCTTAGCGGACTTCTCTGCTCTCCCAGCGTGACCATAGTTCCCCAGGTTCAGATAAGATAAGCTCGTGACCTGATCGCCACCATCTCAGCCTCATGTTCTCCTCGTGATTGTCTACATAATGCTACACTTGTTCGCTTAACATTGAGGGTCTATTGAAAGAATCCTCCCATCGGGACACCGCGATATCTGACCTTGTCTATTTATTACTTGTCTTTGCGCGCCGCCGCCCCCTACTCAACCACCCACGATCAACGATGTCTAACACGAGTTCCTTCATCCCTGAGATTCACCTCGAGCCTCTGGTCGATGACCCCGGGTTCATTCTGCTCTCCGACCTGGGCTTTGAGCCTACGGCCTACTCGCCCATTGCGGCTAGTAAACCATTCCCTCTGTTCACGCCAGAGGCAGTCCGTCGCATTCGCGCAGAAATTGTTGACCATGAGACATTGGCCAACCACATGTTCAGCGACGATAACAACCCCTGTGTCGTTCGGGGTCATTGTCCCGACAAAGCTCGTTTCACGTATGACGCTTGGACGCACGAATCCGTGAAGGAAAGGGTGGATCAGATGGCAGGCATTCCTATCACTATCGTCTATGATTACGAAATCGGACATACGTGAGTCATACCTTCAGGTCAAGCAATTCGTTTAGTTGACGTCCTCCGTGTTATCAAAAGCAACATTCAGCTAGGCCCTCGAGGTTGGGCGGGACTGAAAGCCGAACCAGATATGCCAAGTGCCGAGGGGAATCTTGCAGTTGATGCAGAAATTGAGCCCACGGTATACAAAGTTCCGAACTGGCACAAAGATTCTTATCCCGTAAGGATTGAGTTTCCGATGTTACCCGACATGAATCTAACGATTACCGGTTTCTCGCAGTTTGTCTGTATCTTGATGCTCAGCGAGACTTCAACTTTCAAAGGCGGAAATACTTTCATTCGGAAAGCAGATGGCACGAATCTAGTGTGCCCACTTCCTCCGATAGGACACGCCATGATCCTCCAAGGAGGATTACTCGATCACGCGGTCTCACCGACATCAGCAAGCCAGGAACGTCTTTCTATGGTCACATCCTACAGGCCATCAGACCCATTGCAAACCGATAGCTGCCGTTTGAACACTGTTCGTACTGTCAGCGAAGTCCCAGTCCTCCACAAACAATGGCTCGACTATCGCCTGAAATTGCTGGCCGAACGTGCGACGAAGTTCGCTCAGACTAGCGACTCTCAGCACCTGGTTGAGGAGATGGATAGGTTCATTAGAGAGCAGTCGAATTTTCTTCAGGAAAGTATGAAGCAGATGACTGATCCTGTCGAGCGAGTCTCAACCGACACGAGGGGACATTTCAAGAATTGGCTGGATGCCCAAGCACCGACTGTGGTGGCCTGAACACGGATATGGACCTTCACTAGCGACGTCTACTTGTAATCAATCTTACGAGACACCTCGGTCATGTCACTTGTGTATCCTAGGCCTTCTCATACTTGGTTACATATGAATTGTTTCTTGGGAAGATCGAAGTGTGAAATATTGCGGCTTGCCACGAAATCTTGAAACGTACGATTCAAGAATTGCAACCCCAAGGAATTCCAGAACTCGAGCTCCCTATATGACTCAAAGTCTAGGCCGGCAGGTGTCGAGCGAAATGAGAGTCAAAATCGAAGAAGATACTGGATTTTTTAAGAGCCTCGCGTCGATCAACGGCTGACCCGCGCTCTGGCAACGTATCCAAAGGTTCGATTACTATAATCCTAGACTACTAACCACAGAAATACAAATCCATCTACTGTATCTAACAAAGCGAATAACAATGAAGAGAGAGTCAAACAGCAGACGAACCCAAGACAAGATATCCTACAGCACCTGCCAAACTCGCCCCCGGCCTCTTCGTTCACCAAGCCCCGACCTTCGTCTAAAAAGACGACGTTGGCCATGGAGGGCGCACCGGGCTTATGCTCATGCCCTCGAAAGATCGCCCAAGGCCCTCATCCACATCGTCCTTGGAGCCAGGACTTGCACGTCGTATGTGTATACCCTCCGTCTCAGTCCTCGCATCATCCTCATCCTCATCCTGGTCGGCCTCGTCGTCGTCGTCGTCGCCCTCATCATCGTACTCGTCTTCATCATCACTGCCCTGCAACTCAACCGATTGCCATTCACGGTATATCGGCTCAATGTAGCTCCGCGAAAGTGGTAGATGGAACGGATCGAAAGGAAAGAATGTGTTCAGGTCCGTAGTTGAGAGGGCCTGTGCGTTGACTACAGCGGTACGCTTGGTCGACACAGCTTGGCGGGATTGCAAGGTTGAATACTCCATACGTTTGTTCATTTCCAATATAGGATGAACGTATAAGAAGCCAGTTTTGTTTGCTACTCGTGCGAATTGCTTGACGACGTTAACAGAGCAAAACTGTTCCTCATTAAGTATGCGGGCTGTTGATGGAGAACATAATAGACATACCTTTAAAGGATTGAGCGGTGAATGGACGATTTGTTGGACAACGTCTAAATCCGAAATCCAAGCCTTTGGTTTGGAGTCTCCAAATGACTGTTCGAAACCCAGTTCAAATTCGAGATCATCTTTGGCATCTCCCACATGGAAGTCGCGCCATCGAAAACAGAATATCAAGAATAAGGACTGGGCGACAGCATAGAACACGCCATGCTGTGCAGGGTTGATCTGAGTCCCAGGCGGGATCGATCGAGCGTAATCGCCCAAAAAGAGACAGAGATAGTGGACAACCTGTCGAGCACTCTGTTGATCGACACACGTCGATCGGCTGACGAAGCTTCCGATATAACTGGCGGCTGCGACACGAATGATGGCAGGTTGAGCCTCCTCCACTAAAGCTTTGGAAACCAGAAGTCCTTCGAAGAGGTCTACGAATTGGGGGTCTAGGGAGGTGAACCAGAAAAGCAGAAATTGGGTATATCGAGATTTAAGTGTTTTGATTATAGTGGAGTCGAATATTGATAGGAGGGTGTAGAACTGGCGCACGCGAATCTCGTGCCTCTCTTCTGGGGGCAGGAAACCGGGCATACCGGATGGTGTTCGAGATCCTTCAGGAGGCGTTGGTGGTCGCGGCAGCCTGATTTCTTCGAAGTGCTGAAGAAGCAGCTTTAGAATAGCATCCAGTTTCTGAGCCATACTACTGATGTGGGCGACGTCCGGCGGTTGCTCTGCCATGTCTTGAACGTCGCCGGTGCTTTCCCCGGCATCGGATGAGATATCACTGAACCCAGTTTCGTCCTCGCCATCCTCGCCTTCCGAGTCTTCATCGTCGTCGTCGGGTGCATCGACTGGATTTTCGAATGGATCCATATCTATGATTTCAGCATTGTTCTCCGCTTGAAATTCTTCTAGTTCATCCAAGTCTATCTGAATTTCAACCTGGAAGATAGCATATTAAAAAACGAATGGGTATGAGCGAATAATACACGTACGTCTATTTGAATAGCCCGTTCAACAATAGTTCCAATGATCTTATCCGAGAGACTGGGGCAGTAATCTGCTATGCGTAAGAGGTTTCGTATAAATGTCACTTGTGACGATTTCGGCAGTCGCTTGTGGGGGAAGTTGCGAATGAGGAGTGGCTGAAGAGATGAAGGCAGCGTAGGGATGAGGGAGAGAAGATGTTGAAGAAGGGAATGATGGCGATCGTAGACCGTGCCACGGGTTAACGGATTTGTTGAGCTCTCCGGGATGTTCGTCAGCAGAGATTTAAACCCGGATTCTATTAGCCAGGTCAAAAAGAGAAGTAGGGTGTGAAATGGAAATACGGACGGTGAGTTAGTCCTTGGGCAGTCCTGGTCAGGACTGGCACCAGGTACTCAGGCCGTGCACTGACCAACATCCCGATAAACGATATGTATGATTTGACAAATGCTGCGTCTAGAAGCGTCCATGGGATGCCCAAGATAGCATCTACAAGTGTAGAATGAGCGGGCTCCAGTTGCGATACGACGTGGCTAAGGGCTGATATCCATGACCGAAGTTGTGAAATAGTAGCACCGTCATCCGTTCCGAGTTTTCTCGAGTCAAACTGACTGACGAGCTCGTCGAAAGGTTCTGTCGCTCCCTACACGCATGTTCAGACGCGGTGGCACGCGACAAATTTCAAATCACACACCTTGAGCTTTTGTTGCATTGCATTGTGTACGAAAGCGAGATACATGTCCTTTCGGTATCCACTGTCTCGTCTAATACGCGAATTGGAAGCGATGGGTCGTGTGGGGATGTTGACATCTTTGCTCTTCAAAGGGACGTCGTTTGTCTCCTTGGACGGTTTATTGAGCAAAATTGGGTCTGATGGTTTGTGAATGTTCATGGGTCGACTAGAAGGAGGCAGAGAACCTGTCCTCGGAGGTCTCTGGTTGTACTGCGAACGTACGGAATGTGGGTTCATTCTCGTCAACTCGGAGCCGTGCAAGAATTTATTTGAAACTCCGAGCCGCTCATCGACGACCGCGCCAGTGACGATGGCGGCTGTATCTCCATTCACAGCAGCGCATAGGTCATATGTCAAGTCATTATACAAAAGATTCCTCGTCAATGAACTTAATTGGGTTGTGAGACGAGATATTTGGAGGCGAAGAGCGTTGGAGATTCGGGCAGAGTTCGAGCGGAACCGGTGAGTTTACTCATGCTATAGCGTTTGACTCAGGCGATTTAGATTTGTTCGAGGAATATTCAGGACCCGAGATCATTATCCATAATATTATCCAAGGCCGAGGAATATATTGCTAAGACAGCCCATCCGGATCCCTACATTGGTTGGTGGATGTCATACCTTGTCTCCGTCATTTAACTCAATTATCCCAATCAAGTCCCCGGATTCCCTGGTGGTACAAAATGGTGCGTAGAATAAATGCAAAAGTACGAAGGAAATGTTGACTTGTAACTCGCAGGGAGCGTGCAGTCGCGGTATGCATCCGCTCATATCGGCAACAGCGATCACTCACAAACTTGTCATCAGCCGCCTATGGGCCCCATCTATGATCATATCCATGGAGAAGCATATCACCCCACCAAGGAGGTGGTCGAGATGGTCGAGTCAACAGGACAAGACGTCCAACCCTTCCTTGACTTCCTGAAGACCAAAAGCGGAGAGCTCGACGGAATTTCTCAATACCTGCATGATAGAGAAACTGGCCATGTAGCCGGTCATTAGAAACATAATTATTGTTTCTCACCCGCCGATGTGAGTCAAGCTCTCTTATGTGCCTTCCAATTTACTCAGGACGGATTCTGGAGATAGCCACTTCACGGGGTGCGATAATAGCCAGATCAGACGAGTAGATCCAAATTTTCTCCATCCCGGCCGCTCCGACGATGCTTCGCATACCCTTTGAAGAGATTAAGTCAAGGTCGCGGCAGGGATACCATTCTGAGCACCTCCAAAGGCTGACTACTGGATCATTCCCTGCGCACCTATGTATAGCAGTAGACAACAAATGAAAGAACTTGAATCTCCGGATGACTGACTCCCGTTCATTCATATTCATGTAGATGTATTGCACATTTGGTGTGATTAGCCGAACTCTCCTTAGCTTCCGCTGCCACGATGGACTTGTCCCAGGACGAATACCTGCTCCTGTTACTTTCAGACGGCAATCTTCCAACAGGATCATTCGTCTCATCGTCAGGTCTAGAATCTTTCGTGAAACACGGCTTCTTAGGCCTCGATACCGCCAGCAAAGACACAGAAACCCCAATACCGAGATTGTCCAAAACAGACGGAACAGTCAACTTCATCCGTGATAGCTTGTTCACATACGCCCACATGGCACTTCCATTCGTCTCTGATGCCCATATCACTGTCTCGCGTCTCCGCGAGGAGATCGCTTCTGGGCCGCCCCCTGTAGAGCTCGTTGAAGAGGTCGAGAAAGCCTTGCTGGAGTTGGACGAGCTGTACGAATGCATGATGCTGAATCATGTTGCTCGACGTGCTTCACAAGCACAAGGTGTTGCATTGTTAACGCTGTATAGCAAGGGCTTCACGAAGCCATCTCTTGTTGCCTTGCCTGCCATCGACACCAAAGATTCGACGGCGCAAGACACATTCTTGGCGTTGATGGACGATATGAAGCTCAAAATCCGTGCATCTGACACTCCTGGACATCTTCCAATTTGTTGGGGAATTTTGACCGCAGCCCTTGGTCTATCGCTGGGTGAGTTCAATCCTATTTTGATATTGTGTCCGTCTTTTTTGAGTCCAGAACCCAGAGCGCTCGCAATATCTCCACCTCTTCCTCCAGGCACGCTCCCTAATCTCAGCAGCAATTCGAATGAACACAATCGGACCATACGCATCCCAACAACTGCTCTTGCATGTCATAAGGCCACTTTGTGATTCTGCTTTAAAGCAGACCAGTCGTATTCGAACGCAAGCCTCTACCAAGATTAAAGACATCAATGATGAAGGACGGTCTAAACAAGCGTATGAAGACGACGACGGTCCAGCGACAACCTGGCCACTAGGCGAAATATTAGGCGCACGACACGACCTCCTCCATTCCCGCATCTTCAACAGCTGAAAATGCACCACTCGTCCGTCCACCGGGGAAACATGGCACATCTGTGGCCTATTTCCATCCTCATAGGCCAGCCAATTTTGAACTTCATCCCAGAATCGCGGCTCGTCCTATGTCACGAGTGCCAACCGCGAAGAAACCTCCACTTGCGATCTGACGAGGTTCGCGAGATATGAGACCATGAGGGTATCCTGGAGATGGGAGTTGAGGCCAGAGTCCATTCCCTTGACGCTCGTGTTAAGGGTGTCAAGGAGGTATCGTCCCACAGCTGCATCGCCCTCCACCTCTCCTGCGAGGACGGAGCGAACGTAAGCCAAGACTCTGTCAATCATGGCTGAGACGGATTGGAGGGTTTCTGAGAGGACATCGAGGTCGGTCAGGGGTGCTAAGGGTGAGTGTGGGGAGGTCAGGAGGTCAACTAAGAGGACATCATTATTATCGAGGAGTTGGGTCGAGAAAAGGGCGGACTTACGAGTGCTACGTTCGGCTTCGCGGAAGCGAAGTTCGAGGGGAATAGGAATGAATACACAATTTTCGGCTTTGGGATATACGCCCAGTGGTGAACTAGACTTGGTGTGACTAGGGTTTCGGGAGCGGTGAAAGGGTAGTCGTACCTCACGTAGGCTTTGACGCCGACTTGGGTGCCTTCCTGTAACCCAGTTTCCATTGCAAGGTGGACAGCTTGATGGGGTGCAGTCTCTTGCGAATAGAAATTTTGGATGAGGGCGGAATATGTGTTGAGATTTGACCCAGTCGAGTACCTTCGCGCAAAAGCATTGTTAAACTCTGTCAGTATACAACGACCTGAAAGACACTCACCATCCTACAATGACCTCCTTGGGGTTCACACGATGGTGCAGCTCAAACATGGAGTGGTGATACTCAATGTCCACAGCAACTTGTTCGCTCGTCTCAGAGTGCAAGACTGCAAAACAATTCCTGACTTCCACCTCATTCTCATTCCTCGTCCCAATCAGCGTCCCAATGACTCTGTCTTGGCTATCCGTGCGTCTCAGGAAATGATCCAAGATTGAGAATAAAGCAACAGGGTGAACCGTGACCGTGGGCAGCGCACGTCTAGTTTTTCGTCAACCCTCAAACCAGAATGAGAAAATTGATAGGCACATACCCGGGGTTAGCAGAGGACCCCAGGGCCGAGGTCTGGAGATATATCGCTGACGAAGAGCTACCTAGTGGCATAGTGAAGGTGAGCTACTTGCCGATGGTGTATAAGTCAGAAATGTTTTGAGTTTTCGTCGAAAAACGGCAAATTCCGACAAATCTTCGTTGTGCCCGCCATGCCATCAGAGGAGACAAAGGTTCGTGTTTTGACTTATCATGGAGCAGAGAAGCTTACATTTTGAATACAGGAAAGAATTATCAAGGCTATTGACCTTGGAAGAGTGAGAAAACATCTCGAAAATTGGGCTTGAAAGTGTATTGAATGGCTATAGACTGTTCTCCACTATGGCTGGATCCCTTTCATCATTTACGTCGGGTACACGAGAAGCAACCCCCAGCCTTCACTCATCAAGTGCGTCTATATTCCGTCCAATTTTCTACACGCTCTAATTCTCGAGCCAGGTTGATCAGTCCACTCGCGTGATCCATGTACTTTCGAAGGACGCATCCTTAACGTCGCTCGCTATAGGTGAGTTAACGTCCTTCTTGCCATCGTATGATTATTCCCAGTGGATGCGCAATCTTGCGTCCGATACCAGGAGCTGGAGTAACCAAGCTTGGTTTACCTGTCCTGCGTCATGTGGATATCTTCAAGGCCAGATATGACAACTTTTTTCCTTTCTCATCATTCCGTTTAGGACCTTGTTCTGATTATTCTCCTTACAGAATCATTATTGTTGCTATGATTAATATCCACCACTTACTGGTATCCGCACTGTAACAAAAACATGAAAGATGCACTACATCGAACCTTCCCGCGCGAACGCCAGAGGAAGTCGAACGCAAAAAGACGATACAAGATAGATTAAAGATATATACGGCGAAGCTCGTTCGCGGATGTGATTCTCTTACAGATAGGACATAATTTCGTCGTGCCTAGGCACCTTAGCCAGCATTCCCGACAACACGTATGCCAGCATCCCGTGGAGACGGTTGGCTCGGTATATACTTCGATGCATATACGACATAGCGAGGTTGTGCCTGCGTTTTCGGAGGTGACGGGTGTATTTGCACCTGGGGATGGTGTTTGTGAAGTCTCCTGTGGATGGTCAAGATTAAAAACGACGGATGGGAGGATGAACGTAGAACATACTAGGCGCGATATCTTGCGGTCCAAAGCAGCTACAAGTGCATCTTTGTCCCCGGCAGCGCGTGCTCGAATGATAGCAGAGTCGAGAATATCGAGTTCACTTCCTGAGACGGCCAGAGAGGGACGCTGTGAGGGACCTTTGCCAGCAGCAACGAGCATTCGCAGTGCATTTTCTGCAGATTCGCCGTCTTCATCGTCGTCAATGACCACATCTTCTTGAGCATGATTGCCGTTCAGCGTGATAACATCTCGTTCGGTGAACTGTGCTTCTCCGTACATGTCTTCTTCGTCGCCGTCAATATCGAGTTCATCGTCCACATCCACTTGCGTTGAATCACGAACATCAAATCCCATGCCTACTCGATACGTCAATAAATGAGAGCGCGTCTCTTTCCCTTGAAACGTACCTCGTGTGCCAGTCATGCCGATGACCCTGACCCTCGTCTCCCCAGCAGTCTCGTACTGTTCCAGCCCCTCATCATCCATCCTCTGTCTCTCAGCTTCCACGCTCCCAAGAATGCACGCATCAACATGTGCTTCAACAACATCCCTATCCCCCGGAACCTCCATCTCGCAAACGGGACATATCGAGATGTCTCCCCCATTCACCATGCCTCGACTCGCACCAATCTTCTTCCGGTCGTCGAGGAGGTCTCGAGTGAAATCTCGGAGTTTAGTGTACCGCTGACGTCGGTTTCGAATGATTGTTCGGATAGTTTTCGATGCTTGGTCGATGGAAGGGTCGAGTTCGGGGTCTGTGGCGATACCACCCGTATCGATGTGTGGTTGTTGGACATGAGATTTACGTGCTTTACGCGTCCTGCTGAAGCTGCGGCACTCTTGATGAGTATCATCAACAGTGAGAAGAGAAGGAGCACACCTCGAGTCACCGATGAGTTCCAGAGCTGCAGGCAGAACCGATGTAGAGCCAACGGCGTCTATGACCTCTTGTACTTTATTCATCTCGAACTCGAGGTGTGCGGCGAGGAGCCGTATAGGAATCGGTTCATCGCAGACAGGACATGGCCTCGTATCCGCTTTCTTCTTCGCTGAAACCCATAAATAAGAACGAATTCAAAGCCCTCGAACAATAGGAGAACAGACACTTTTTTGCAGGTGTTTCGGTTGTTGGAGATGGTATCCTCGAATGAGAAGTATCCTGCTCGCTCAAATCCTGAGATAATGCTCTTTTCTTGCCTCTGAACGAGTTCGACGGTCAAAATGACTAGAACGGCGTTTGAACGATAAATCCGACTGACTTTGACGGAGAAGACTGGCTCATAGATTTCTAGAGAAGCGAGACGATATTCCCTTGGACAACCAGCTCGCACAGACGTCGAAGAGTCGATGGATTGCAAGAATGCGCTTCGGATGAGGTTCACTTGCCGGAATGGAATCAACAGGCGCCGAATCTCAGATCTTGGCTTCGGCCTCAGAAGCCGAATAATCGGTGTTGTGGCTGTGACAGAAATATTGCACAACTTCGAAATGATAACTCTGGCTCAATGTTCTCAATGTTATATATTCATAGTTTCATTACATGTATGTGAACGAGCAAGTAATAGATAGGTCGTATTGTGTTAGAGAAGGGACAGGACCCTGACATGAAAACGACACAAGTGGTCGGTCAACATGCTAGGATCATCAATTTTTGGCATCGAAGGGAACTTGGATTGAGAACGTAGGAGGAGCAGCAAACATCGCATGCGAAGCTCGAGCTGTTTAACGGTAAGTCGGTCAAGCGCAGGAGGAGGCAATGCTGACCTGTCGACTCGAAAACTCCACCCCCTTGCCACTCTAGCACTCAGGCTAGAGTGACGACGGAAGAAATATCAAAGAGCGTCTGTGATAGAATGCATCAGTAAACTGTGAATTGAGAGAAGAGAAGAGACTTATCTATCCGTCAGACGCCTCTCATCGCCAGCCCGGCCCAACGATGAGAGGACGCTTCCTGGTCGTGATCCACACGACACCCACAAAGTACCGGTTCACTCCCGACCCGCTTAAAGAACGGAAAGAGGAGAACAAACGTCCAAGACGCGGGAATGTGGCCCCCACTCAGCTCAGCTCTCCAGGAATGGTTGACCAAGCCCCGTTCTACGTCCACCATTCGGCAGCGCGATTTAGAGAAGATCATTGACGTCCGAAGACCGACCATTCCTGTCTCATCCCGGAGGACAGCGAGCCCAACGTCGGTCTTGAACGACAGTAGCCGTCGACAGAGTGAGTGGTAAGGGAGAGAGCTGGGGAGCGGAGAATGAAACCGCGACGACTCTTGCACTCTCGCTGTCACAGCAAAGAAGCGCCCGTCACATAGCAACGTGACAACCACTTGGGATAATGAAAGGGAAGCACAATTTCCGAGGGCAAGTCATCTTCACTTTGAGGTTATTCTGTCGAGTTTATGGAGCTTCAGAATTTCCGTTGCCAGATTCCAGTCTTGGGCATGAATATTTTCTCTTTGGTTCACCGTGCACGACTTCAGTCGTCCGATATTCTGTGTTGCGCGAGAGGAAGCACAGAACAGTCGCGCATGTGAAGCTTGTGGTCGTGTCCTGAAGGGCCTCTCGACATCAAAACTTGCATCAAAAGGGAACAATCACTCATTTGCGATCCAGCAGCCGATGAACGAGCGACTACGATTCCACGAATGCCGTTCAGCGTGCGGTCACAGCGATGTTCCGTCGCGAAGGGGGGCGGGATTTGTGGTTGCTAGAGACATTCATGAAGAGATCGCCGGTGACGCCTCTCATGCTGAATGAGATATTCTTTATTAGGCCCCTCAGTGCCTCCTTCCACTATTAGGCGCTCTTCGTCCTTGCAAAAGTGTCCATCTCAGGACCATCTGTAGGATACGACGTCAGCGACGGTTCATTCTACAATGTCGATAGACAGTCACACCTTGGTCCTGCGCACAATGGTTGAGAATAGACCTGGTCATTTATGAAAGTGGTCACTTGATCCATAATACGCACAAATCCTACCTCGACCGCGCCATCTTCATCGGATATCTTACCAAAAAATTGGGGCCACCTGGCCAGACCACCGATGGATATAAAGTGATAGTTTATGAGGTGATAACAAGAATAAATCAAGGGACTCGCCGACACAAAAGTCATTTCCCCAACGATAGATCAAAATAGACGCGTGGTAGTGGGAAGGTCTGACAGATCCGACCGCAGACCGTCAAGATGTAGACGACGGTGGGGAGAAAAGGTGAGTCTTGAAGTTTAAAGGCTTTGATGTATCTTAATGACGAGGCTCCATCAACTCCACTCTCGATACCTAGGTTACCTGCTCCCTTACCAGGAGTAGAAGGGCTCTCATATGGCTACTAAGCAGGAGCATCGGAGGCCCAGCCATCACGATATCAACCACTAGTATTACGGGCTTCCGCCCTTGCCAGTTACAGTTCCGAAGAACAACGAGCCCACACGAGACGATTCGCATTGCGAGTCGTCAAGTGGGAGAGTGGAGAGGAACAAGGAGGAAAGATGTATGGTGGTATTGGGCGGCCGGTTGAATGCACATGCCAGCGAGGCTAGAGATTGGCGAGTTAGAACGGAAGATTGAGAACACAAGAAAAAGACTTATCAAAAGAGAACGTTGCGCGCTGGCCCCA
>KV428307.1:0-24469 GCA_001632355.1 Sistotremastrum suecicum HHB10207 ss-3
ACATGTCCTCGTTCCCCACCCCCCTCTCTCTCAAGGCAGCCTTCGGGCAGCCTTGTGTGCGCAGATCATGCCTTGCATGTGGAGATTTATTCGGGACTGGCATATGTGAAAGCATGCCAACTTGGTCCATGTCGAGAGGCATGGCCAGGCCAGTTCTGCGCTGGATACTTGTGGTGTGGGGCCGACGGACAGAAACCTTGTGCTAATCGCTTCAATTCTCGTATGTCTTCCATTAATATTCATCGTCGGTCTATTTACTAACGCGTGCAACGTTAGCTTACCCCTTCCCTCCTCGTAAAACACCAGGGCTCTGAGTCCTCGGCAATTTTCAAATATCTTATGTTGTATTATCTCTAACTGACAGATCCCTTCGCCTTTCACAACGTTGGCCGGTTAATGCCGTGTGTGAATGACCGTCACATTGACCGTCATGAGAGCTTCGGCTGTACGTGACTCTGCCTTGCTCTCCTATCTACTCACAAACGCAATCTCAGTTCATCGGCATCCTCGGAAGCTTAACTCTGCACTGATTTTGTCGTATAAGGCTGGTTTTACGCTGGAGTTCCCGTTGGTTGAATGTGATGTAATTGGTTGGCTGTCGTGGCTTCGATGTTGACCATGAGAGGAAGTACATGTACGAATTATCATTATTGCGAGTGTTGTGCGACCATATGCATAAGCTCTTACATTTTCCGTTGTATTGATTGGGTCGTGAACAAAAACATGACTTCTGAATCATCAGTTCAGCCCAGCGTGCTTGATCCATGCTCGCATGTTTAGTACTGTGCTCACGACCTCGGCTGAGTCGGCTCTCCCAACGTCTTGAGGCTTAGAGGATCATCTCTTGTACGAACTCACAAGGCATTCGAGACTAGCAGGTGCTATACTTGAAAGTAGTCCTTGCGTCGACTCTCGTCGAACAAAAGTGTGAAGGTTTTTTTAGAAATGGCGGGTCGAGAAGCTTCGCAGAGGAAGTCAAAAGGTCCATGTGGGATTCAGTGTTCCGCACTGCTTATGTTTATTAGTCTCTCGTCTTACTCTCCTACCCTAATATGACAAAATAGCTTCACGTTCAACGAAGCTCTGAATCACCCCTTCCGCAGTCAGAGGATACTCTTTTAATTGCACCTTACCATCGACGATCGTGGTGTTGGGCTAACAATTGGTCAGCGCCGATGTGAACAAACGGGCCTGCACTTACCTGTACGAAGAGTTTTCGAGGCTGCGGAGACACGACAATCAGATAGAGGATGGGTAAATTCCACGGAGCTGGACTGACCTGTTTCTTCTTCAAGACAATATCCCGTATCTCGGGAACCCAACCAGGCAAAGGATTGGTCAAAGTGGTGTAGAATTCTTGGGCGCCAGGGCCATCCGCTGTACTCTTCCGGACTTGCAGTTCTACCAAAAGCTTCCCGGCAGCGTCCTTTCCTTGGGACAACACTTTCTCTCGATCCACCTGTTATTCTATTTGGTTCTCGGAAATAAGAGAAAATAACCAGATATCTCACCGAAACGAAGACGTTCTCCAGTGTACCGTCTGCGGAACGGATCTCTTCGAGACTAGCGATACCCGACTTGATTAAGAATTGAGTTATTCCGAGTCTTGAAAACGTTAATATGGCGCGTTTGGTATACCAAGAAGACCGACCTGGCTTGCATGTGTGCCTGAAGATGCTTCTTTGCCTTGGGGTCGTAGAACTCCAATGCACGAAGACCGGCGCGAGCCATAAGCAGGAAAGTAACATAGATGAGTTCCTGGATCTCCTTAGCACCCTTGTACTGAAACCATGCTCAAGCTCTGAGTTTGACATCAACGATCGACGCCAACTCACACCGAAGATGTCCAGGATCTCGGGATTGCTAGCCACTGAATATATTCAGTATATGACAGAAGGCTCGAGAGCAGTTCAGACTTGCAATATAGGGCAACGGTTTCCGCCCGACATTCTTCGAATGATGATGAGACTTCTCCCAGTACGGATCCAGATGTTTGCCCAGGTTTATACCAGGAAGAGCTGGAAGCGAATGTCATGAACATGCAATTCATTGTCACTGCGCACTCCACTCACACTTTCTCGCCTGTCAAAGGGTTGATAGTCTATATCTGCCTCGTTATCGTCGATTTTCTGATGTAAACACCGAAGCTCACTTTGCTAGGATCAAAGTTCAGTTTTCCTTCCTCGTCTTCTGTAAAGAGTTTCCCCGAACCGTGGCCCAACAACTCGTGGTTCGCGATCTGAAGCTCAAATGCACGATCTTCCCAAGTTTCGTAGAGTTCTTTGTCTTCGGGTTTAATGAAAGTGAGCTCCTGGCCTGAAGCAGTACTCAGGGAACGCAATTCAGCCCTCAGTATAGTCATGTTCTCGTACCTGGAGCTTTGGCCGCGAGGATATTCTGTCAGACTCGAGAATTAGGATTGTTATATATCTTCCTAAGAGTGACACATACCGCTAAACTGACGTTCTTGAACCCGTGGGACTCCCGGATATCATAGTAATTCTTGAAACATCGACCGAATACTCAATTTACTGCTCTGAGGCATGGTTGTTCATACGCACAGGAATCTGTGGTTTATTTAGCGTCGTGAGAAGGAGTAATGGAATGGACGACGAACATTGATACCAACGGGAATACCTGAAAGGTTTCCATATCAAAATGATGCTGGACCAATAAGGACGACATACCTCCTCTTGCGAAAGACAGGATTTCAAGCGCTGTGTAATGACTAAGACCTCAAGTATCATGATGGTAGGAAAACAGGACAGACCAGTGAAGTCGGGTTTCTTGAACACGTCGTTCTCGAAATCCTTGCCCCAAGGAAGGACCTTGATCAGCTCGGAAGCGTCGTCGACCAACTTTTCATATTTGGCACTGAGAACTTTGTCCACGATAGCAGTAAAGCCTTGGCGATGCCGGTCGAATGTATGAGGGCTTGTTTCGGACGCTCAATGAAAATCAGATTTACCTTCCCACTCGGCCTATTTTATATATATATATAATTCAGAGACAATGGCACTGAGTTTCTTAAGCACATACCCTGCCTCCGTATGGATCGAGATAGGTCTCTATAAATCCGATGTAGCTTTCTACAACAGGGCCTACGTCTTTGACCCAGTGACGACTGCCTTCTTTGTGCTCTTGTACAGAGCCTGTTTTGAATCTAGAAAGCACGTAAAAATGCTTAACGTAGGAAACAAGAGAAGAGTTTCGAAAGTACGCGTACGATTTGACATAGTGTTCGATCATACTTTTCTGATGCTCATTCGCTGCATACTTTTGAGCCTGATGAATGAGTTAAGTTGGAGGCGTGGTTTGAAGATAGAGAAAGCCGAACCTCCTTGAGTGCTTCGTTCACTTTTACAAGACTTTCTGAATGGTCTCCGAATTTCACGCTGATCTCAAACTTGGTATTCCCAATCTGAACGTCATGAGAAACTGGATCGCTTGTGTCTACCGAAGCGACATGCAAAGTGAAGCGATAGCCCTGTTTCTCGACCCTGTATAATCCCTGATGAGATGCGCGTCTTGATGTACGGCCGGCGGCCGGGGTGCGCTACTCACCTTGTGTTCAGAACATCGATTCCTAAAGACTCCGCAGCGGTTTGTATTTGGGCGACTTCCTCATCTGTAGGTACGTCGCCCAGGTAGTAATTCGAGACATGACCCTAAGGAAGATATAACCAGATATTTATTGGAACATGTATAGACTCACTTTGGATCGTTTGCCGATCAGGAGACTTTCTTCCGGTGTCAGTGCATAGATGGACTCTTGCAGCTGCGGGCATGGTCGGTCGGATGAATGTACTGGGAACAAAATGCTGCTCACGAGATCATATTGATCGAGGGCAGACTTCCCAGCTGCCTCGGCGATCTTCCGAAAGTCATTTGGCTCAACTCTCGGCGTGATCTTAGAGGAGCCAAACGAGCGATAGTTGACTAAATTGGAAAGTACCTTCAAGAATAGAATGAGACTGATGAGATCAATTTAATCTGATAGCAAACGTCTCACTTGACTAGCGTACTGGAGAGTCTGCTTCCAGGCAATATCACTGACTCCAGACTTTATCTTTATCTGCTCGAGATCGGCGAGCGTTCCACTGCCGTTACTGAAGGTCGTCATCAAGAACTTGTATAGGTCTTGGCCATAAGGCGTCCGCTGTGCCCTGATGATAGCTGCGCCTTGCCAGCTGGCCACCCCGAAGTAATGGGCGTATAATTTCTCAGTCGAGGAAAGCTGTTCAAAAGACTTCGCAACATTCAGAGAGCAAATAGGTGCTTGTTCGTCGGCATAGAAAAGCGTAGAATTACTGGACATCAATCGTGAATCCCCGTCAGTCAAGCTCTGTGAGATAGCAGTGAGTGCGTGACTCGTACACAGTGTTGGTGGCCTACGTGTAGACAGAGTCAATTTCTGTGAGTGTCTAGTCGTAGTGACAGTGACACTCACCATGTTCCGTCGGTAAAGTCTTCCGTGCGATTGCAAATGGAAACTTGAAAAGTGACGCGGACTCGCTGGCTTGTTATATGGGCCATAAATGCATAAACTTTGGGTGCGCAATTGAAAGCGTACAGACGCGTGCCTAGAATCGTGGGCCTAATGCGTCAACTCCGAGTCGACCTGACGCGCGTCTAAGACAGTTCCTCCACTGTGGCACAATAGCTACGACATTGAAGAGTCGTCTTCGAAAGTCGCCCCAAGAGGTATTCCCAGAAGATCTCCAGCACGACATGTTGGATCCAGCAGGACGGCCCAGCGAAGAGTCGGATGTATGGAACGGCTGTTTTTCTGTTCGTGTCGACCGAGCTCATATTTCGCCCAGAGATGTTTATTTTGTGAGAGGGTGCTGGCTCACTCCTGCCAGGTGATGAAATTCCTCGTTACGAAAGGTGTCGGCTGCCAGTGAGTTCAGAGAGCTGTTAAGAGTCTATATTGTCGGAGTACTGATTTGATTTGTACTTATTACTAGAAAGTTTCGGCTGCGCTTTACTTCCCATAGCCTGCAAAATTCGCAGAACTACATCTGCTGCGCTGTCAAGACGGCCCGATTTCAGCATTAATCAACACCATGGAGGCAGGCCTCGACTCTAAAGAAATTCGACCAGACGTGATGGGCCGTTTTTTACCAACTGATATGTAGTATCATCAAGCACTTCGACTTGTGTACACCTTACGCAAGCGGTGAAATACTGAAGAAGCCAACAGAATTCATTGACCTGCTCAGGTTGTGCAATCGCCGAATTGCGCTTTGGGAGACAGGGTTCAATTCTCTCGAGCCGACCACTTCTCAGGAAACGCACCAAATCTCGAATTTCGAATCATCGTATATCACCTCTAGTCACCTTCTCGATCTAGGACATCCTCTCAGTTTCCGTTTATTACGATTCAGGGTGCTGCATCGACATTTTCCATGGGCAACGAAGATGTTGTTTGACTTATATCGAAGAGAGCCGGCTTTGATTGGCTATGTCCTTTCTTATCTACAGCCTGAGATTCCGGCCCAATAATTCATGCTCCCGAAATGCAAAGCTCTCGACTTCAAAACCTTGGCTTTGGCTCCATTATTTCCTGTCTATTGTGGCATTGGCGTCCGTTTTTCGAAGATTTCGAGTTTATCAACAAGAAGGCTTTGCTGGGTGATGCCGCTGAACTCACTTTCCGCCTCATGTGAGACAACTTGACATTCATTCGTACTCATCTAATCAATGCCACTATAGACTCCTGGGTTGAATCCTCATTGGCTCTACATAATAACATCACTGCCGACGGGATACCGTCCTAGACGTACTCAGTTGGTTTGCGCAGTACTGTACACGCGGTGAGTTCAAATCAGATACACCTAGCCGTTTCCTTACTACCTTCAGGAATCTTTCCGTAATCATACCAAATCAGCACTATTCGCTGAACCAAGGGATCCGAATCATCCGATAATTCCTAGTCGACTTTCCTATCTACTCCTCTTCTATATTGTTTTCTAAAATAATCGTTGCTAGGGATGCGCGATGCACGAACTTGACGAAAAGCAAGAGCTCCAGAGCTACTAGTGTGGCCGAAATGGCTCATCGGGCCCTATTTGCTTTTGTTTGTAGCGTTCCGAATCGCCCCTTCACCGAGCTTGCTATAGGTCGAACAACTCATACTTACTCCGCTCTCCATCTCTTCCTCCCCCACCATCCAGCAGCCCTCCCCCCTGCTGGATGTGCGCATATCGATACATTGTTGCTTGCGAAAGCGAGCGACGATGTGATAACTCAGCGATGGTTTATGCGGAAGCATACTGACTTGGCTCCTGTCACCACGACGGTTCCGGGCCACTCATTGGAGTTAGCGCTGCTCCTCCCCGTTGTCCTCGTTCCCCACCCCCCTCTCTCTCATGGCTGCCTCCGGGCTTCCTTGTGTGCGCCGAGCATTCTTTGCGGTCGTTCTCTATCGTGAATTTTGTGGAGATTTAATCGGGATTGGCTTATGCGGAAGCATGTCAACTTGGTTCATGTCGAGAGGCATGGCCAGGCCAGTCCTGCGCTGGAACGCTTGCGGCGTGGGGCCGACGGTCAGAAATCTTGTTTCATTCTGGCTTTCTTATTTCACCACGTTTACTGGGTATGTTTTCTCTTCTTTGTCTGTCTATTTACTAACGAACGGTGCCTCAGCTTGCACCTTCCTTCTGTGAAACCCCAGTGCTCCGAGCTTTTGACGTCCTCGAGGCCACGAGTCCTTTGTAAACATTGCATTGGACTATCTTGTAACAGTTATGCGAATGGACTGCCGGCCGAAGACACAACCACCCTTATATGAATGCTAGGCGCCGGCGCCGGCTCGACACATCACACCTGTCGTGTGGCTCAGTTTCGATGGTCTTGAAAACAGTGAGAGCTTACCTTGTGTTCGAATCGCAACGGGTACGTGACTTCGAAGACTTGATCCTTGATCAACTTGGTTGACGCGCTGGGCAGCCGCAAATCTTAGGGCATACATTTCGTGCAAGGGATTCAGATGATCGCAGATTGGCAGGACAACGTCGTTCTTCGACAGACTGAGGCAATGTGGGGACAGTGTCAGCAAAAGATGCAGGATATTGTTGCAGACTGAGTGAATGGCGTAAGAGATATGCTTTTGGAAATAATAGGGCTCATCTGTGTCCAGAACTATGGCCCTTCATTGACATTCGAATTCTCGAATCTCTCGGTCATTTCTTGAGCTTGATATGTTTTGGTTGTCCTTCCGCCGCCCGAAACCAGGAAACCGGTCTGGAAAAAAGCAGTATGGAGGCTTGATGCAGGCAAAAGGTCCTGATGAGGGAGGTTGAGCGCCATCAAGGATAGACCGTGGCCAGCGTAGCCAGGGCCTGTAGTACCGTGGCAACTGTCGGGAGCGTGAGCCCGACATGGATTGTAGGGCCCTGTTTGGTGTTGTTTGTCCCCTTCAGCTTTGCCTTCGCCCGAATCACCGAGCCCGCTACATGTCCAACAGGTCATACAGACTCCGCTCCCCATCTCTTCCTCGTACTCCCACCTCCCCCATCCAACAGCCCTCCCCACTGTTGGATGTGCGCATTCGTACGTCGTTGCCTTGCGACAGCGGGCAACGACTAGTGTGTGGCTCATGCGGAAGCATCATAACCGGGTCCGTCATCCAGACTCGCCCGGGCCACTCATGCCGTTAGCGCTGCCTCTCTCTCTTCCGTCGACATGTCCTCGTTCCCCACCCCCTCCCTCACAGGCAGCCCTTGGGTGGTCTTGTGTGCGCCGATCATGCTTTGCATGTGGAGATTTATTCGGGACTGGCATATGCGAAAGCATGCCAACTTGGTCCATGTCGATAGGCATGGCCAGGCCAGTTCTGCGCTGGATCACTTGTGGCGTGGGGCCGACGGACAGAAACCTTGCGCTAGTCCCTCCACTTCTTGTATGTCTTCCATTAATATTCATCATCTGTCTATCAACTAACGCGTGCAAGCCTAGCTCACCTCTTCCCTCCTCGTGAAATGCCAGGGCTCTGAGTCCTCGGCTTTGAATCATCATATGTTGCATTATTTTCAACTCACAGTCCTGCGCCGGATCCCTTGTGATCTGGGGCGGACGATTAGATCTCTTCCTTTTTCTCTCTTCGCTTTCGCCTTACACAACGTTGGCCGGTTAATGGGCATACTGGTTACGTGTTTGAAGAACAGGTAGACGGACCATTATGAGAGCTGTGATTGTACGTGGCTCTGTCTCGTTCTTTTATCCACTAATAAATGCAATCTCAGCTTACTACCTACACCGTCATGGGACATCCTCAGAAGTTTAGGTCTGCGGTGACTTTGACACGAGAATGCTGGTTCTACACTGCAGTACCCCTTCGCGCTGTGTTCGCGCTGTGTTGGATGTGACTGGTTCACTTTCGTAGGTTTGATGTTATCAATCAGTTGGGTATGCGTAGAGTAAGTATCCGCCGTCTTGAATGAGAATTATCATCCGTTGTGAGTATCGTGCGAATGAAGCTCTTCGGATTAGTTTACCATCTCCAATTGATTGCGTCGTGACTCGAAACATGAACTCGTGAAGTATCATAGGTTTGAAATTGGCCCGCTTGGCCAGCGTCAACAGGTGAGGGAACTTCGACCCATTTTCAAAGTTTGTCACATTGGTTTACTGATACCAATCGCCTGGCTGAATTGTAATGCAAGAAATGACTAATACAGAGTTTATAATGACATGGATATAGTGACTGTCCGAGAAATTGTGTGTAGCCACAGTAGTACAAAAAAGAGCCAAGATGAGATTTCTAGTTCTTGCGTCGGTGTCTGAATGCTCCTGCCAACAAATTAGGGCCGCTCATAGCAGTCTTCCGTCCCTTCAATCGATCCTCGAAGCGCGATATCCGATAATGCTGATCATGCAAATCAGCAGCAATGATTGGGGTTTTTAGCCGCCGCACACGTTCCTCATCTCGCATCTTGTCCAATTCTGCCCGCCGCTGAGCCTCTCGTTCTCTGAGTTTAGATGTGTGAATAGTCAAAGTAGAGGCGCGACGACGACGTACTTGTGTACACTGACTGCAACGTTCGGACGTGCAGGTGCGGTGCTCTTCGCAGCTGACGCACTTTTACCTGCGCCAAACAAAGACTGGTATACGCTCGCATCACGAAGATCAAAGTCCGTTGAGGCTTTAGCTCGTTGCGGAGCGGAAGGGGGTTTGATTATGACTGGAGGAGCGGATGGAGGAGGTGTGGGTGCGTTGGATGAGGGATGAGGAGACCCATTAGGGCCCGAGAGCGAGGATTTGAGCTTTTTAGGTATGGCGGGTAGTTTATTCCTTTTAGGACGAGGAGGGGGATCAGGAGCTGGTGTTGTGGACGCCTTCCTTTCAGGACTACGGTCTACTTGAGACGCAGGCGGGCTGGATGCGCGGGGAGAGGCAGATGGACCTGGCTTGGGTGAAGTTTCGGTCCCCTCGACGTCAATGAAAGGCTCCTGGTCGTCGTCTGTACGAGATGGTTGGGAGTTCTGATTGCTCAGAGTCTTCTTCGGAGAGGTACTCCTGCCATTAGACGCGGTCTTTCGAGGTTTCTGAATTTCCTTGCGCGCTTTCGCCTTTTTAGGCGGAGGCGGGCGGTAATTATCGTGTTCCTCGTCGTCCTCGTCGCTCATGACGACATGACCACGTTTTCTCTTGGACGGGATTGCTGAACCAGAGTCCTGGGTGTTCGCTTTGTGAGAAGTGGACACTGGCTCCGTATAGTCGTCGTCCATGTCCCGTCGTCCTCTCCCCTCTGTCTCCGAGTCTGTCGCGTCTGGTTCATTATAGTCTTCTTCTGAAAGAGGGCTCGAGTTGATTATTTTTGTGGATTCGTGTTCTGATTTAGATGTAGGGTTTCTAGGCTCATGGGGCGATGAACTGGGGGGCGGAGACAGGTCGTCGTCGGAATCCATGCTGGGCCAGAGTGAACGAATGTCCAGGGACGCAATGCTGGCTAGCTATATGGCGTGTGAGGGCGGAAAGCAGAGCACATGAGCTGACGACGGTCTGGATCTCTAATCGAAATTGCTGAGGGCAGCGATGTTGGAACTGCTGATGCTGACGAGGATGCCGGCGCGTGCCGTGTGCCTTGGCTGAAACTGATAATAAAAGGCCAGCTCTCTTCCTCATCGCCTCTCCCAGGTCAAATGTCATGCCGCCAAAAAAGTCAAAATCAAAGGGTCTGGTAAAGCGCCATCATGGCTTCTCAGCCGTCCTCTTCGTCTTGGGCACTCTCTTCCCGCCGCTGGGTACGCACATCGTCCAAGCTTATCCGTTCGTCACAATCGCTGACCGTCATCCGCAGCGGTGGCCGCACGCTTTGGCATAGGCTCAGATTTTTGGTTGAATTTACTCCTTACCATCTGTGGTTACTTCCCTGGTTCGTCGCTTTCGTCGTGATCCTCAGGGTTTTGCTGACATCGCACCAGGTCACATCCACAATTTCTACATCCAGGTTTGCCCTATCTCATTCGATGACATGCATTCAACTTGGTACTGACCATTTGCCACCAGAACATTAGAAACAACAAGAACAATCGTCGCACCCCTAAATGGTCACAACGATATGGTCTCGTTAATACCACCAAGATTAAGCAGAGAGAAGCTCGTTCTCAATGGGCTACCCGTTACAACGAACAACTCCCCAACTCTACTCTCGAGAATCAAGAATACGAAGAAGGACAGAACGATGCTCCTTCGATCTCGAGCAATCAAACCCCTGATGCCCAAGCCAATGGCCATGAATTCTGGGGACGAGAAGATGAAGCTTTCTATGGGAGGAATGGACGCCCCGAGTCAGCCAGCATGCGCAGCGAGGAATCTGGTGGTCGCTGGCACTATCCTGCCAACTTTGACGACGTATCTGTTGTCGACACGAACCATTCTGTCAAGAAGAAGAAGAGCGATAGATGGGCAAGAACAGAGGACGCGTATAACATGCCTGATGACGGCTCGCTGAAGAAGAAAAAGAAGAAAAAGAGCAAGAAGACCAGGAGCACCGAGAATGATACGATCTACAATCGGCCGATGGATGATGACTATGAGGGCGGGCCAGAGGGTGCAAACGGGAATGGGAACGGGAACGGCTCTGCGAGTCGTGATGATGATCTGAATCATGAGTTCTGATTATTGTATGTGCTTGGGCTTTTTAGTGCTAGTGCTAGTATTTTATTCAATTTCTGGACAATAACGCTGGCGATGCGGTCACGGTCAGGCTCTTCCGCATGCCCCGAGGCCGTCGAGCTAGTCGTTCCATGTGGACATTGATGCTCTCGCCAGAACGCTTCGAGAACGCGGGCTGGGAGTGGGAGAATGCATAAGATGTCGCTATCGCTGGCGAGCCCAGCTTCTCGTCTCCCTTGTCGTTTTCGCCCGCCTCTCTCAGTCGAATGTTGCGTCGCTTTGTCGGGCTTGTCGCGGGTCTTTGCGCCGCTCTCCTCGTCCAGGGCCAAGGAACGCCTCTGGTCGACTTCCAGGTTGCTCAGCCACCTCCAGTGCCCCAGGACGTCAAGAAATGCACCGTCGAGCTCTTCGAGCACACTTTTGGAAACTCTTTCGGAACGCCTGCTTTGGCAACTGTGACGTAGGTCCAACTCGTCGTCGCGTTTCATCCACCTCCTACATTGAGCTCTGCAGTCCAACGAACGAATGCGGACCCATTGGATCATGGTCTGCCATTACACTGAACCTGACCGCGACGTCGAATGGTGTGAGTGCCCTTTGCAGTCAGCATGTGGGAGAGCTTCACATGATGCCACGCTCGATATAGACCCAGTTCGATCGTCTCGCTATCGTATCCTTCGACGGCATCGAGAGTAAGCATTCTCCCGTCGGCTTTTCCGTACACCCATCAATCCCTTCTAGTCTGGCGAAGCTCTACTCCCGAGCCGTCACAGGGCGCCGGCATTATCTGGACCTACATCAAGGATGTCACTCGTTTCATCCCACTGTTTACAAAACCAGGCACTCTACAACTAGAACTCGACAATCTTCTGAGTGCATCCCTTGGTCTGGACGGACAATATGATGGTGGGGCCCATTTTTCTCCTTCGACCCGGTGAATCTTACGCTCCCGACAGTTCGATTCAGTATCACATACTATTCCTCGTCGTTGCTACACCCGCCAGCACCCAAGTCCGACTTGATCGTTGGTCTGACCAATATCACATCCGTACCGCCAGCGTTCAGTGTACGCGTTCTCTCCTTACAACCATCCTATCGAGGCTGACGGAATTGATGTAGGCAAGTGTGACATTACCACGAAACGCTGTGGAGGCCTATGTCGAGATCAACGCGTCAGGGAACGGCGACGAAGAATTCTGGTATTTCAATGCTGCCAATGCCTTCTTCAACGACCTGCCCGCAGATACTACCTTCCCAGACGGTCCATTCCGCGAAGCACGCGTTCTCGTCGACGGGACCGTGGCTGGGATCGCATTCCCTTATGCAGTTTACTTTACTGGCGCGATAACACCCAATTCTTGGAGGTATGGATTTTCCGATATTTGTGTCCTCTTTTTGTTGATCTATTCATCAGGCCTATTACCTCCTATGGAGCTCTCGACCTGCCCACCTATTTTATCGATTTGACGCCTTTCATCCCAACTCTCACTGATGGAAAGGCGCACACTATCTCTTTGGATGTCATATCAGCCGAATCAGACCAATCTATCAACCAAAATTGGTTCGTATCAGGCCTCGTTCAGGTAAGCTTGTCAATCGAAACTGTGTCTCTACCGTATCTCAAGCAGTCATACAGGTCAACACTGATTCGTCCTCGCGACCGACAACGGGTAAAATCACCGTTTTGCAAGCACCAGCTTTACCCACTTCCAAAGTGACCGGATCCGTGGGAAGCAACGGAGACGTGAACATCACCGTCACTGCCTCTCATTCTATCCATATAGAAGCTCAAATCACGAGTGGCAGCGGGAAGAAAACCAATGTCGTGTGGAAACAGAGTTTATCATATTCCAACGTACAGAATTATCTTGAACAGACTACAGTACAGGTATACCCTCATATATTGAGTCCGAATACTGCAGGCTAATGCTTGATGTAGAAAGTTGTCCAGACTTCATCTGGTTCTTCGGTATCGACACACAACGGGGTGACAAGTGTATCGGACGTGTTCCAGTATCCGATGACCATCGACCTCGTCGCGACCCCAGACTTTTCTAATTGTACGTTTCGTCATTTTTTGCACTTTAGACATTCCTAAAGTTATGCTAGTTACCGCTACTTTCGACCACTCTTACATCCGTGCTCTATTACCAGCACCGTTCATCCTGGGGTCAACCATCAACAACCACCAAACAGCCAGTATGTATCCACCCTCGATTTTCTTGCCAATATCAAACTGAATCTCCCTCGCGTAGCTGGTGAATTGCTGACGCTTCCGAGCGGAGGTAGAATCGGGAATGGAACCAACAACAATGTCTTCTCGTACGTCGACACTAAGGGAAACACTTTCAGTCGGAGAGTCAACGCCGCTGACAATAATATCACGCTCGACGTCGAAAGCGGAAGTCTTTCATTCCCCAAGTTTACTTTCCCGTTCATTCCCGACAGCCAGACAAGGACTTCTTGGGCAGCACGATTCCCTGGCGGAAAAGCCGCCCGCGTCGGAAGAAACGGGCCTTGATCGTCTTTCGCTTGATTCAGAGACTTGAACGCCGACGCCAGTTTCCGGGCTTTTGGGTGTCAAATTTAAATTTGATGATTCTGCCTGTTGAAAGGCGTGTGCTCAGTGCTAAGATGTACTAGTAATACATGATGAAATGCAATGCTAAACCTAGATACGGAAAAGATTAGAAAAGACCGACAACATGGCCTTGCTCGTCTATCGAGACCTCCCAGAAACCTGGAAAAATATGCATCAGAAGCGGTAGTCTATCGGATCAAAGAACGACGAACCAGGGCGAGTCCCAAGACCTGGCATGGTCTGCATGTCTCCGAGAATTGGGTACAAGAAGCCAGCGCCAGCCGACAAACGAACTGCCCTGATCGGAATCGTGAACCCTGGAGCGTAGATCAGTATCTAGGAACGGTGACTCGTGAGACAAGCGATCGTACCGCTAGGGACATTCTTCAACTTCGGGTCGTGTGAGAAAGAATATTGAGTCTTGGCCATGCAGACTGGAACAACATCAGCACCGCCACCAACAAGGTGACGCTCAGATGCTTACTGGGAAGATTGCCATATCCTTGGCGAGTGTAAGTGTCGACCTGCTTTTGTGCAAGTTCGCTGAGTTGGATTCCATCAGCTCCATAGATCTCTTTCGAAATGATGGATATTTTCTCTTCGATAGGCAGATTCACATCATAGAGGAACTTGAAGTTGGAGGATCCTCCTTCGCATGCAGCTACCAGAGCCTCTGCGAGAGCTTTTGCTCCAGCACCACCCTCAGCCCAATGATTGCTCACGACTGCAGCATCAGCGCCTGCGGCGAGTGATTCTGAGCGGATAAGCTCCAATTCAGCTGGCGAATCGGAACTGCAGAGAAAGTCAACACGGTGAAGAGGGGCACGATGGTACGACGTACGAGAACTGGTTAATACCAACGATGACTTTGATCCCGAACTTGTGGCAATTTTCAATGTGCCTGACAAGATTTTTGATGCCCTCCTTGAGCGTTACAAGGTCTTCCTTGACGTAGGTGTCATGCAGAGGTTTGCCAGGCGTCACTTCAGGGCCACCGCCATGCATCTTCAGGGCTCGAGTCGTAGCCACGATGACGGTCGCATCGGGCTTGAGACCGCTCACACGGCACTTGATGTTGCAGAACTTTTCCATTCCCATATCAGCTCCGAAACCTCCTTCGGTCAGGACGTATCCTTCACGGTCCGAGGATTCGCCTTCCTCGGTACCTGCCAATTTCAGAGCGACACGGTCAGCCAGAATAGACGAATTTCCGTGCGCAATATTGGCGAAGGGACCAGCATGCACAAACACAGGAGTACCCTTCAGCTTTGTTAGATCATTAACTCGATACAAGAGATCGGATAGCTTACCTCGAGTGTTTGCATCAAGTTGGGCTTGACGGTATCTTTCATGAGAACCGCCAATGCGCCACCCACACCAATATCATCCGCAGTGATAGGCTGGCCAGATTTACTGGTAGCGACGACCATAGCACCCAAACGCTCTCGCATATCAGCGAGTGAATTACTCAGAGCCAAAACGGCCATGCATTCACTAGCCACTGCGATGTCAAATCCGGTCTCACGCGCGTGACCTTTTTCGGTATCATTCTGTCCGATCGTGATTTTACGCAAGAATCGGTCGTTCACGTCCAGTACGCGGTTCCAGGTGATGGTGGAGGCATCGACATCTAACCTGGCGAAGGCAGTGATTTCTTCTGGGGTGAGGTCATCGGGGTTTGTTTTATCGATGCCAAGTTTCTTGAGGCGTTTAAGCATCAATGGAGCGAAAGTTCGGACACCTTTCTTTGCAGGGACCAATCGACTATACAAAGCCTTGTCGCTCTGCGTCGCCTCGTGGAACATGCGAGCATCCAAAGCAGCAGCTACCATTGAACCAAATTAGGTTTTCTAGCAACTCAACGATGCGCATATACGCACCAAGGAGATTGTTAGCAGCTGTCACAGCGTGGATGTCGCCGGTCAAGTGCAGGTTGAACTGTGACGTATGATCAGCGCACGCTCAACAGGGTTCAGTCTTTTGCGTACCTCGTCCATAGGGATAACCTGACTATATCCACCTCCGGCAGCACCACCTTTGATCCCGAAAGTAGGACCCTGACTGGGTTGACGAACACACGCGAAAGCAGCACGACCAAGATGAGCGCCGAGTGCCTGAGCCAGACCAATCGTGGTAGTTGATTTACCCTCACCAAGAGGCGTAGGCGTGATACTGTCAGAGAGTCAGTCGAACATCGACCCTGGAGGAGGGACTCATACCCTGAGATGACGACATATTTTCCGTCTTTGCGATGTGCGAGGCGTTCCAGAACGCTAAGTTCAACTTTGGCCTTATATTTGCCGTAGCTTTCGACTTCGCTCGGTTGCAGGCCAATCTCGGCAGCGAGTTGGACAATTGGCTTTGGGGTCTGAGCCATGGCAATCTCGATATCGCTAGACCAAGGTTGGCAAATGCATGTACTAACAGACAGTCTGACGTTACCTGGGGACCTTCTCGAGGATGTTAAGCTTGAGGGGCTTGATCGTTCTTTCGAGTGATTTTTGCCACAGAATCTCAGCACTCTTGAGCGTGTTGTGCATTAACATCGCGACAGTCATCGGACCAACGCCACCAGGAACAGGAGTGATATGCGAAGCGACAGGTAATGCAGAAGCATAATTGACGTCGCCAACCAATCGCTGACCAGACTTCTTGGTAGGATCCGAGATGTAATTTGTCCCAACATCAATGACAACAGCCCCGGGTTTGATCCATGAGCCTTGAACCAGTTGGGGCTTGCCGATGGCAGAAACGAGGATGTCAGCATGCTTGACGATATCTTGTAAACCCTTGGTTCGACTATGACATTGAGTGACTGTCGCGTCGCGTTTCCTGAGCATCGCCGCAACAGGGCTGCCGACTATGTCACTGCGGCCTAAGACGACCGCGTTTGCGCCTGCGATAGGGACACCGGTGGATTCAATGAGTCGAATGACACCGGCTGGCGTGCAGGGAGTGAAGAGAGGTTCCGATGCGCGAGATGAAAGATGTCCAATGTTGTAAGCATGGAAGCTGTGGGATGTTCAGAAAAGGAGAGTATGGAGGAGGGAACGTTGTTACCCATCGACGTCCTTCTCTGGGCTGATTGCCTCAGTGACCTTCCTTTCGTCTTCATTATTGACGTGATCCCCAAGAGGGAGCTGAACGAGTATGCCAGATACAGTCTGGTCCTGATTAAGGCCTGATACCACGTCGACGATCTCTTCTACGGTAGCTTCGGCGGGGAGGGTTACATGCTTGAAAGTCACGCCCACTTCTTCAGCAGCCTTGGCCTTCATGCGCACGTATAGGGAAGAATCGGAGCGCGCCCCTGCCTGAACGATGGCAAGCTGAGGTTGGAAGCGTGGATATTGAGTTTTGAGAGACGATATGCGCTGGGCAACCTGATCTCGAACAGATCTAGCAGAAAAGATAAGACGAGCTGAAATATATCTGAAAACGAGTACAGACTTTGCAATGGCAGTACCATCGATGACACTGGCCTGAGTAGAAGATGACATTGTGCGGACAAAAACGAGCGTGAGCCTAGCTCGTTGGTGGGCAGAAGAGAAGAAGACCCGATGGGTCGAACGACGCGGAACGCAGGCACGCATGTCTGCTATAATTTAAATAAGGAAAGGCGTTCCGCGCGGGAACGCGAAGAACGAGTCGAACGGTTTTGGATGTGGACGCTGGACGCGCTGGACAACGAGCTCGCTGACTCGGCCGTTCAGTGCAGGTTTTATAGCACAAAACTAATGTAAATGCTGGATGTCGTGGCGTTTTCGACTCATGATCGCCGGATGAACATTGGCGTCTTTTCTCTTCGGCCGGGCCATCGTTTTTATATGCATCTCCTCGTCACAGCTCGCCCGCTCGTCCCTGGTCTCCTCACTGTCGCCGTCGTCTTCGGCCGTCGACGAAAAGCGCCAGAGTATTCCCAAAATAGGAAAGTCTTCTCGCGCCCTCCGCATCTTCGTGATCGAAAGCGCTTACGTAACCTTCACTTTTTTGCCAACCACAACTGTCCTGCATGAGTTTATTCCGCTCTGCGACTGCGTGCTTGCCTTCTGTCCGGAGTTCGGCTGCACGAACGGCGTCCGTCAACGCCTGGAGACGTTCCGTCGCTGTTCGTCTGTACTCGGACGCAAAGGGCAAGGAGAAGGAGGACAGCTCGTCCGACGACAAGCCTGTGTCTGAAGCCGACGCTCCATTGCAGGAGTGCACCACCAAATTGGCAGCGAAGGAGGCAGAGGTAGTTGACCTCACGGTGCGCCATATGTTGAAATAATTTTTTGTGTCGTGCTGATTTTCTCTCCAATTTACAGGGCAGACTGAGATACGCACAAGCCGACTACCAGAACCTTCAACGCATTTCCCAGCGTGAAAAAGAGCAGACACGAGATTTCGCAATTTCTCGTTTTGCCTCGGACCTTCTCGAAACAGTCGATGTCCTCACCCTTGCATTGCGATCCGTACCCTCATCTTCGCTCTCCCCTGCTGACTCACCTCTTCCATCATCATCATCATCATCCGCCGCAAATGAAAAGAGCACTCTTGCTCACCTGACGGAGCTCCATCAGGGTGTATCACTCACTCACAAGCAGCTCCTCTCAACCTTGGCAAAATACGGTGTCCGTCAGTTTGACCCCACCGGCGACAAATTCGACCCGAATTTGCACGAGGCTCTATACGCCGCCCCTATACCTGGCAAGGAGCCAGGAAGCGTCGTAGAGTGCCAGAAGTTTGGCTACATGATCAAGGATAGAGTGCTCAGAGCAGCTCAAGTCGGTGTCGTCCAGGAGTTGCCCGAATCTACTACTGCGTCGTCATAGAGTGGTGCATTTGGTTTCATCATGTTATTCATAGTTCATACATCATCGAATCTCAACTCCCAATTCACTCACAAGCATACCCTCCAATCGATCCTGGATTTCACTAATTTCGGCATTCGACAGTGACCTGGTAGCGTTATGTGAGACCATTCAACGGACTCTTTCCAGGACAGAAACCGCACCTTTCCATTGATCGGTAGTGAATACGATAGCAAAGACTCGTCTTGGAGGTCTGAGGATGCACGAATCTATCGATCTGATAAAATTGATTCAGTCAACCATCCTTGGAGGTGAGACCCTTAACCAACCTCTTTCACGTCTTCAGCCAGGTCACCTGCCGCTTCCCTGACTATGTCGCATACGTCATTCTCGTGGACGTCGCGTGATATCCAGAAGCTGACGTCCTTCCAGTTGCTGGGGAATTTTGAAAACTCTTTGAATGTGGAAATCACGCCCGGTGTGAATTGAGACAGGAATCGAGGGTCCTGGGACCAGAAAAGGCGAATGTCGGGGATGGAGAACAGAACCATGGCGATCCGTTCAAGCCCTAAACCAAATGCCCAACTTATTCTTTCCTTGACGCCTAGATACGCATGTAATCAGCTGACGCGTTGTAGAAAGGAATGAGAACATACCTGCCCGGTCCAGAATCGCCTGGTTCACGACACCACATCCAAGTATTTCCAGCCATTTTCCTCGGAAGAAAACCTCGACTTCATAACTCGGACTTGTGAAGGGAAAATACGCGTCAATCCATCGAACCCTCAGCGGATTCTCTTTGGTTGCGCCCGCAGCTCCTCCAAACAGTTTCAGCATCAGCCCGTTGAGGGTATGTTTAAGGTTCGCTGCGACTAGCGCAGCCTGAGCTGGATCGTGCGCCTGTTGGTATGGATTTTGAGGGCCAATCGAGCTCTCGTCCTCGATGAGGATATTCTCCTGAGCTAGTCGATGAGCCATGACTTCATTCTCCTCCTCCAAGGCGCGCAGTTCCGATGCTGACTTGTCGAAAACGCGGGCACCATCCATTTGATGAAACACGGGATAATGGCTCGCGTCTATCTCGTCTCGTCGGTACACGTCGGCAGTCAAAAGCCATTTCTTTGCATCTGTCTGGAAGCTCTCTATCTGATGAGCAGAGGCGTGCGTCCGAAGGAGCTGCTCCTTGTTAACATAGTATGAATCTGTGTGTCGGCGACCAGGGTGGTCGGGTGGAAATCCTAATTCGTCAAAGTTTTTGAAAACCGACACCACAGGAGACGACGGTGTGATGGCTTTGTAGTCTGGAAAATGCGAGTGTATGAGAGAATTAAGGATAGAAAGAGGGTGGCTTGGTTTTGAGAGCAGAGACGTCTCGGCCTTTTGGATTATAGCATTGGTGACGTTAGTGAAAGCATCCTGTCGATATGTCCCGCCAGCGACGCGTAACTGAGAAGATGGCGTAGACGAAGAGGCAAGGCCTCGTGCTCTGGTCAGTACGGAGAAAGAGCAGGAAGCCAAGGGCCTCAAACGAGTTTCGAGCATCCGAGTTGGCTGGGCGCTAAACCAAATCTCCTTCCGTCAACGCCAATTGTGGTCAAACACCGGTCCGTCCCCAAAATTCAACCCTGCGTCTATCTCAGTTGCTTACGGCCATTATGGCAGGCTTTATGGGATGGTTCACTAGCAATGACTATATACCCAAAATCTACACCCCCGAGAAGGCCATCTCACTTCAAGTCAAGAGCGAGGGCTCTCAGGAAACGAAGAGCTTGACGCTCCGACAATTTGTGGAAGCGAATTGCCCGAGTTTGCTGGCTGAGTATCGTCCAGCATGGTGGTTGCATAGGTATGCCAATTACTCTCGTGCCACCCTTGCTCATTATTCCACAACACTAGTGGCCATCTGCAGACCGTCTATTGCGTCACAGGGGACTTTTCGAAAATCGATACCGTCCAGTACGAACGAGTGCTTCTCCGCGTAGCAGATGGCGGCACATTGTGAGCTCGTGCACCCAACCATCCACATAGTCGACCCACTGAACGTTCGTCGACAGGGGTCTCGACTTTACACCCCTTACCAAAGAGAAGACTCTACCGGATGATACGCCGATTGTCGTGATTTTGCACGGTCTAACCGGTGGTCAGCTTCCCGAGAACAATGCATATCCATAATCTACACGTGTTCGCAGGATCATACGAAAGTTATGTTCGCTCGGTACTCTCCATCGCGTGTGCACCCAAGGAAAACGGCGGACTCGGTTACCGCGGTGTTGTCGTGAACTTCCGTGGATGTCAGTTCTCATCGTCCAACCCGTGTGGAAATGAATATTGATCCGACTTCCTCCAGGCGCTGACGTTCCTGTGACCAGCCCAAGATTTTATTCAGCCGGAACTACAGAGGACTGCGCGACAGCTTTGCTATATTTGTCCCAGAAATTTCCAAAAGCACGCCTGGTTGGCGTTGGCTTTTCCCTGGGCGCCAATGTCATGGCCAAATATCTTGAAGAGGAAGGTGAAATGAGCAGGTTGGCTTCTGGCTGCGTCCTAGGCTGCGTGAGTGACCTGATCCACATGGTCCATTTCCTTATATTGAAAGGCTTCGCAAACAGCCTTGGAACCTCGTCAAGAACAGCGATCAGTAAGCAAATGAATTCTATTTTCGTTCATGCACGAGTTTACGATGCACCTAGTCTTGAGGAAGGGTTTTTCTCACGGCACGTCTATTCGAAAGCAATGGCGAGAAATCTCGGTATGAAAGAGTTTCAACCTCGCCTTTTCACGCAGCCCTGACACACGTCCAGTTGCCTTACTCAGTAAGAACCTCGATGATCTTAATAAGGCCGGGCCTTCCGCGATCACTCCCCATCTATCCTTCTTGTTATCCGGAAAGTCCATGCTTCTGAGAGATTGCGACGAACACATGGTTCGGTACGTGTATGGGGTCTCTTGTTCCAGTATCACGCGTCATCTCTCCTGGTTAGGCTCGTGGGTGGACCCTCACCTCCTTTCCCATTCCAAACAGCGAGGGCGTATTATGATTGGGCTTCGACACACAAAGATCTAGACAAAGTACGTGTGCCACTGTTGGGGATCAATGCCGACGATGATCCCATCGTGATGGACACGCCGACGGACATCCACGGTGAAGGCTGGGCCGCAATAGCCGTAACTCATGGAGGGGGACATCTTGGCTGGTTTGAAGCCGGCAAGACCCTAGGGACAGTGGAGAAATGGATCCGCAAGCCCATTTTGGAATGGGTCAGGGCCACTGCGGAGGACCTGGTGGTTGGGCCATCAAAGGCAAGAGAAGTTGAGGTAGTAGATGGCTTCACTCGAGAAGTCGGCCGGATACAGATTGCATACAAGGTGGTTGGCACTGGTGGAACTGTTGACAGTTCCAAGTCAACCGCCGGCGGTCTTCTTGCAGGTTTATGATAGATTAGAATTAGAAGCACAGACTAATATGAATTCACAACATGTACAAAATGAAAAATAAACAATGCAAGTTCGGAATGCATAGATTAATCATGCAGGAGCCGAATGGTGACATCAAGCCACCCAAAACCAAGTCGCCGAGGCTTCCACTAGGGAAATTAGGCATTTTCTGCTAGGCTTCGGAAGTGGCCGCCGTTGCGCATCAGACACGTCGGGCACTTGGAAGGACTGACTCTAACAGCGTTCTTGGCTGGAGGATCCATTGATCTGATGCAGCTGGCGGAATTACATCCTGATTATCGGGTCTGGTGAATGTTGCAAAGGGTCTCAATATGACATCACTTACCAACTGGATGGACATGTCTTCGGCTAAACAGACAATTTGGACGCAGACAGTCCTGAGTACGACTGGCCATGGACACAAAGTGGTCACAGCCTTGATGATATCGACCGTCTTGGACCTGGAAGAGGAGAGTAAGAACTCATGCGTATTTTTTACATCAAAATACTTACGTGGTGGCACATAATGATGGAGAGAAAGAGGTGGTGTCGTGAATGAACCGTATGAAGGTATAAAAAGTCCTCGCGGAGGATATAAAGTTCGTGAAGGAAAGCTGGTTTGGAGAGGAGGCAAGAGTTGGCCTTAAAAAGGCTGGGACGTCTGGATAAGACGCAGAACACACCGTATACAGGAGGTGTACATGGTTCCGTGAAATCGAAAATCACTATACGTCGCATGAAAGAGGCACTTGGACGGCAATCGATGATCCAGGGTAAGCCATTCGAGGGTGACAGGACTGAATTGAGAGCAGCGCGGGAATCCAATGGTGGAGCGAGACTGCGAGGCAGGGCAAGCGAATCATGGACCCGACCCGAGGCGTTTCGGTCGTACCAATAAGGAGAGAGACCATCAGGGACGACGAGGGACTGGTCGAGATCAGACGCTGGATTAAGCACCGAGCACGATCTCGAAAAATGAAGCGCAAACGACGACGACGGCAGATCAGATAGCAACCAGACAGAGCTCAAGCAGCGCACGACGTCGACGATCTGGACGAGAACGCTACGGACGACAGGAGACGAAAAGGCAGCCAAGGCGGGCCTGCACGAGGAGGCGAGGCAGTTGGATGACGGCGATGGACTTGAGGAAGTCGCGTGGCCGTCGCCGACAAGCCAGGCTCTAACCCAACGAGGAAGACGGCCGGTCGGCGTTGGCGACAAGGACGACGGCTATCCAGTCAGATTCAAATCTATTGTAATACAGAGCGAGTGATCATCAAACGGACTGATTCGTTCATCATCCCATTAAAGCCTCGCGCTCGCTGCTCGTTGTTCCCCGCTCTCGCTCTCGTCCGACGCCTTTGCCGTCTATCCCCAGCCTCTCGCCCGGAGCTCCCTCTCTGAGGCTCAATCGGCTGTAGCTGCCTGATTCATGACGTGTATGCACTCCCTAAGCACCCCGCCGTCGGATGGCCTCCACGAGTCGCACTTTTTTCCGCACCTAATGCCAGAACCAGCACATTAGTCGACGGTCGATATCGCATTTTATCAGACAAACCTCTTCTGCAAATCGTCGTCTCCACCGTTCGCTCCTCAGTCGCCGTCTCTTTGGTCCTTCCTTTTCGTGTCTTTGCTGTGCTGTGGCCTCTGCGCGGACGTTGTTATCCCGAAGGATGCGTTGCAGGTACATCCAGGCGGAAGAGAGCTCTCCGTCTTTAATCTGTATGGATCGTCCTGTACTTGATTCACGTCGGGAACTTATTCCAAAGGATTTGCAAACGTACCCGAATAAGCGTTGTCAGGCTTCGGATTCTTCGCCTGGAATCTCTGTGATTGAAGGGCCCACGCCTCTGCAGGTGTTTGCACCGTACGCGCAGGCGCAGGAGGTACCTTAACCTCCTGGAGCATCTTCTTCCATTTTTCAGAAGAGTTGGTCGTTGTCCCTGAGCTTTTTTCGGAGGGTACGGCAGATGGTATGTGGGTAGCATTAGGCATGTAGCTGTTTAGCCCATTTTGTGTATGAAAGAGTCTTGCTTGTATCCCAACAAAGCATGTACGAACGGGCCTGACAAGAAGAAGGCTCATAGCACTGGAGACCATGTGCGGAAGTCCAGGTTGAAAAATGGGGGGATAAACGCATTGCGTAAATGATGTATTTCTCACCTCTTTCCTAGCCAAATTTACGGTAGAAATTAGTCACTTCTTCAGGGCAGGGACTTCAGAGAACAAGAAATCCCTTGTCCTAAATTTGCGAGCTCGTACAATGTTACAATTGAATTACCTATTCAAGCCTGTGAAAATGTTCGGAAATGAGTCTTCATGATCCTTTTTGCCGGTTAGGAATATATATATGTTGTCACATATCTTCAAGACTGGAAACCAAGCTAAGATTGTTACCATATTCATCGGATTTGTCCGTGGGAAAACAGGTACAAAATCCAACATTGTCCCACGAATTTACCCAGCGGGAAAATTGACCTGATAAACGAAACAAATTCAGGCGCGATTTCAAGCCCGTGAGGTGCAGAGGGAAAT